>BQNB010083976.1:0-28889 GCA_026074375.1 Tanacetum coccineum
TAATACCAGAAGTAAAGACATACCTACTACAGATGATCATTAACATGCTCCACGGTTTTCACCTTCAGATTCAATGTCAGATTCTACTATGTCGTCCAAACCTGAAAGAGAAGGAAGAAGATAAAGATCAATCAACAAATCATAAATTCAACACTCAATCATCTCTATTTGTAAACTAAAAACATGAAACCATGCTTACAAACCATTAAATCATAAAACCACGATCACTCTAGTTATTGAATTAATAACATAATTTGATAAGCCTTTTAGAAAACGTACATTATGTAAAAGTTATCCTAAACCTTGTGGAAAAATAAAATCCACATATCTGATAAACTCGTTTTGCATACTCTGCTAACAGTTGACCGAGAGCATCGGTAATGGGAGGCATTGTAGCACCAAGACCAGACATCCACCCATCCGTTATTGAAGTAAAAAAAGAAGCTCCAATTAACCTATCACCCCACCTACATCATCCACACCAGTGACTGGAAGAAAGTCAAAGTTCATTGCAAACCATGATCTGATTTGACGTTGCAGCTCTCCAGCTAATGTATGAACAAAGAGTGCAGCAAGAGCCCTATTCCCAGTTGTAAATGCTTTGGCATCATCAGTTATTTCCCTAACCTTGGCACTTGTAACATGATGTCCCAATGATTCCTGTTGCATATAATAATACCTTCTACAGATTCAAAGTATCGGCTGTTGCATTTTTTCATATGGGGAATAAAAGTAAATGTAGACAATGTATAGGTCAAGTGTCTTACATTATGATGTGATGAATGCTTCTACCACCTCAAAAAAAGAGCAATTCAATGCTTCTGATAATCTAATTTGAGGAGTCATGTAATCAGTATCAGAATATCAATATCATATTAGCTGCAATGTAACTGATTATTCAAGATTAAAAAAATCATTTATTAACCCATTTTCTAAAAAAATCTCCTGGTTGATTTTATGGCTTTAAGTCCATAAGTATACCTTGATAAACTCATATACTGCAAGAAAAGGGCTTATTAGTTTTTTTCAAAATCAAAGAATTGGAAACGCCTATAAGCCCAAAAAATAAGATTATCCAAACACTGCTTAACACTCTTAAATAAAGGAGCAATATCCATGTGTCACCACAAAATAATGTAACAAATGTACATTTTCATTTCTGTAAATCAAAGCAGTTGAGCAAGTTCCACTGTTCGACATTAACAGGCTTATACTTCGAAGCGGAAGGACACATTAATCAGAAGGTGCATAGATTTTCTTTTGATGGTGATAACGTAAGCCATTTTATTGTATCATCAACAATTTGTTTCTCTTTCCTTGATTTTAGCGCACTCTATCAGCTCAATCTCACATTGAACTTGCTAAATATATACACTACACTCCTAAAAGCTTACCACTGTAACTTCACCCTTACAATGTTTCACTTCAGTTGATTAAGGTAAAAAATATACTCTTCCTGCAAGTTCCAAGTTACTTTTGCAATTTTTCAATTATAATTACATAGCGTCTCCATTATAATCATATATGCCGTCTCAGATGACCCTTAACTCTTAACATCAAAAAATTATATACTATTCAACAAATAGGAAATAGCTTTCTTAAAACCTACACAAACTATATTTGTTTTAAGCAAGCACATGCACAGAGACATACATTGGGATAAGACAGGATCATGTACATCAACTAATACATTAAAACAAAAAAACACAGCAAGCAAAAATAACTGTTATCGTCCCCATCAATTCCTCGGTCAGTGGAGATAATATAAAGCTAGGAGTTTCCTCGGCTGAAGATTAGCAAAAACACTAATTTTTCTGACCTGCAAATGAATAAAAAAGATTGTCACATAAGCTAACAACATTGCAAAGACAACAAACTAAAGCAATTTTTGTATAAACGCCATTACCTAAAAGAATTATACAGCAAAGCAACATCCTGCTTCTACGCTACTCGCCAAATGTAATGGACTAAATACATAATGTATTCGTCCATCATAAACTCGTTATGCATAAGCAATAACTGTAACCTTCCCCACCATAAACTCTTTCTACACTACTCATTCTGCATAAGCAATAAAAGTACTTATGTGATTTCATAAAGGCGAACTAAAATATATTTTGAAATATTTTTAAACATATTTGAACACATTCAAATGAGCAGAGATTAGTAAGGTTTGTGTCTAATTTAAAGGCCCAAAGCACGTCATTGTATATGTTCTTTTCACTTGATGAAATATTTATTTCGCTAACTTTCATGGATCACACATTATCTACTCTGGTGCTGTTCTCAAAGTATGTATGAGAAAGCTTGTGTTTTACCTTGAAGTTGTTAACTTTATTGAAGATGATAAGTTTCCTACTGTCAAAAGTTCAATATGCGTTTAATGCGCCACCAAAGTTAATCATTTTGGATGACGCTGAACAACATAAAGAACATATAAGATGCTTTTTATTTGTTTTTATATATTTTTCGTCAACCAAAACATTCTTCATATCCTTAAAACCTTCTCGACTATAAAGTAGCGTATAAGGGGGTTCGTGTTACATGATAGGTTGGCTGGATAGTACGCTAAAACTTTAAGACCTAATGCATATGTTATTTAATACAGAATTGACAACTGGAAGAGTGAAATAGACTTCAATTCTTAAAGGAGAAGCTGAAGCCAACACAACAGTTTAATCGGTCAGTTGGTGCTGTTGTTGATGACATTATCTAGGCGCGTTTATGTGATACCTCAGTATGAACAATTTTTTGAGGTTTTATTGCTACTTACTGAACAATTATCTATCCCTTTTTCAACAGTTGCAGTTTTGTTTTAAGTTCAGATATATGACCATATGAAAGGTTTTATGCATGTTATGATAAGCACACGGTCATCCGTCCTACTTTTGAAATGCTTGTAAGCTTGTTCATACTATCTTGATACTTATGTCAAGGTCTTCGATAATTAGCGCTATAGGAAAAACTAAGGAATAAAAAACTCTCCCTAGTTTAGTCATAAAAAAGTTTGTTTACAAAATTTATCAGAAAATTAAACATCAACAACTTATAAAGTTTCATAGATACTTACCAATAACTTGATAACACTTTGATGGCTTGATCATATTGAGTTGCATCTTATTATATGACCAGTAACCTGATAACATTTATACCAACTGGTATGTGCTTAAATACACATACCCTTTTCCATCAAAATCGGACTTAAATGACCAAAAACGTACCCAAAAATACATTGTATTTGTATGTTTTACTTATATTGTGCAGGAAACGGATATCCGAGAAAAGGACGAAAAATCAAGCAAAAAACAGACAAAGCCGAGCACGGAATGGAAAAGCGTGAAAAAGACAAAGTCAAATCGAAGCCAAAGTCAACAAAAGTCAAAGTCAACCCTGCAAAGTCAACGGTCAAACCCGAAGCCGTAAACGAAGAAAACTTAATGGGCCCACCCGAACCCATCTAATGGGCCGGGTCAGCCCATTAGTTTATTGCATGAAGACTACTAAGCCCAAAGTTTAAATAAAGCCTAAATACCCTAGCCGGCCCAAATGAATATAACTAGGCCCAAACAGTTAGCCCATTACACCTCTTAACAGCCGTTAGTCCCTTTAGGGACTAACTGTGCAAACTTACATATCACTTTGAAGGGCCTTAATTGCCATACCCCATAAAACTTTATCACCACAAGGACGTTCATTGCAAACTCAGTTATAACATTGAGGGGCTACTTATGCCAACACCCCAAACTCGATCATATGAAACAAACACTGTACATCTTGCCAATTTCCCGCCAATTAAACCCCACCTCCCCTGTCACTTTCATTAACCTCGGACACTGTTCATAAACAACCAAAACTATCACCACCACCCTTCCCCACCCCCACATGGCAACAAGACAGCTTGACAATCCTAGAAGACACTATTGGGCAAAAGAAAATCAAGGGTTGTGATTTATTGACTTGGGCACAAAGGCAATCCAATGGCTAAGAATGACTTGGGAACTCTCTCACAAAGAAAACACAAGAAACACAACAATGAAGAGCTCAAGAAGCTAGGGTTTTAGTATAATAAATAGACTAGTATAATTCCATTGTAGGGTGTCGAATTTTTGTAAAAGCAACAACTTGTAATATCAAAAATTTGTCCATCTTTTAATATATGTCTTTTTAATTTAATTGCAATTTAAATTTCTGTCTTTAATTTGCTTGTTATTTATTTTTATGCACTTTACAAGTTTTCCTTAATTTTTGTCAATTAAGCTTCATTGTTCTTTCAATACTGTTTTAAGCTATCTGTATAAGCTTTGGAATCATTCAAAGCTTGTTTTAAAGTTTATTTCAAATTCTGTCAAAAAAACTCAAAAAAATCCAAAAATACAAAAAAAAAATCCAAAAAAGAAGAAGAAAGCATGGAGCAAGGTTTATATTGGATGACCTTGGGTTTAGTGCCTCATGGGAGGCTATAGGTTTTGGTTTATAAGCTTTGGAAAGCTTATGTCATTGCCATAAGCTAAGGACACTTTGTAAGTCTCCTTCTAAATTTTTGCTTGTTTGTTACTGTTCACTTGCTTATTGTCAGCATCTTTGAGTTTTACTTGCTTATTTATTGTTGTTTATGCTTATTTGAATGTGTTTGATGCTTATTTGTCCTTGGCTTTGAGTTTGCTTTTAAACTGCCTCTTTTTCCCTTTATACAGCTTATTTCCTAATTGCTTATTGAGTGCTTATTTCTTGTCTCTTTTTGCTTATTTGTGTTAGTTAAGTATGCTTGTTATATGTTCTTCAAATACCTTGTCTTAAAACACTTTAAATCAGCCTAGGGATTGATTTTTGCCTTTTTAAGGGGTGTTTGGGTCAGTGGTTAAAAACAGGTAAAAGTGTGTCAAAAACTTTGTGGGTCACTTGGAAACTCTTGGCAAGCCTTTTTGAGCTGAGTTTTACCATTTTTTCCAAGCTTTAAAGTCTTTGAGTCTGTTTTGAGTTTTTCTTTAAGTTGCCTTAAAAACTGTGAGTCCAAAAACAGTTTTATGAGCTTATTTGATTAAGCTATTAAAACCAGTTTTAGAGTATTGTTTTTTGTGTGTTTTGAGTGTCAAAATTGAGTGGTATAAGTTTCCCTTTGGTTAGCTTTGTTTTGACTCAAAACTGTCAACTCTTCATGAGTCATTTTTTTAGTCAAAAGTTCAAATTTTCATATCCAAATTTCAGATAGTAAAACTTACTTATAGGTCTTAATTTGTTTTAGCATAAGCTCCTTTCAAGCTTATTTCTATCTGTTTTAACTTTATTTTAAGTTTGGAGCTTATTTGGTTGCTTATTCTTAGGTCTACTTTTTGTCCTTTCAAAACTGACAAGGTTTCCCCTGGTGCAAAAGCCCAACTTTTCACCCCTTTTTCTTGCTTTTCTTTAATTAAATCTTTAGTGCTAATTGGCTTTTTAGGAAGCTAATAAGCTGTTCTATA
This sequence comes from Tanacetum coccineum, assembly GCA_026074375.1. Taxonomy (NCBI): domain Eukaryota; kingdom Viridiplantae; phylum Streptophyta; class Magnoliopsida; order Asterales; family Asteraceae; genus Tanacetum; species Tanacetum coccineum. The sequence goes on from BQNB010083976.1 coordinate 5,460, forward strand.
AGCCCTAGCAAGCCTTAAGCTTAGGAACCCCCCCTATTGGGCTTAAAAATAAGCCTAAAAGTAAGCCCTTTGACTGTTTTGCCTGCAGTTTAGCCCCATAGCTTATTTAGGTTTTCCAGCTTAGTTGTCTGTTTGATTTTGCTTATTTTTGGTCTATATTGGCTTATTAGGTCTAGTTTTCCTTTTGCCTTAGCTTATTTTGTCCCTTTAAGTAGCTAGTAGTTAAGCACTCTTTTGCCTTAGTTTAATATAGTTAAGTTTGTTAGCTTGTTGATTGCTTATTGTAGCTTATTTGCTTATTGGATTAGCTTATTTAGGGTTAGTTTAGCTTATTAGGTTTGTCTAGGCCTGTTCTAGCTTATTTGGTTTTGTCTTAAGCTTATTTGAGCTTATTTGCTTCTTAGTATAAACTTTTAAGTGTTTTTACCATTTCTAGCTTTTATGCCGGTTCTAGCTTATTTTCCTTGCTTATCTTTGTTTGCATTTGCTCATTAGGTTTAGTGCCCTACTTGTCTGTGCTTATTTCCATTTTCCATTAGCTTATTTGAGCTTAAACTGCTTAACAGTTAAGCATTTTTTTTGGACTTAGAGTAAATTTAGCAAACTGCCATCTTATTTAGCTTATTTCGTGCTTATTTGTTAGTTATAAAATTTTGTCTTTTTTAAAGTTGCTTATTTTTAGATTATTTAAAAAGTTGTAAAAAAAATGAGAAACAAAAACATTGGGATTAGGGGAGGCCCCTAGTGAGCAAGACTCGAACTTGGGACCTCAACCCCATCAACCAATGCTTTATAACACACACTCACTACCGGTATGCTACAATAGCTCATCCGGTAGTGAGTTGCACAATTTAATTTATATAGGCCTTTTAGCCCATTAAGCCCATAAGATGTTTTCAGCTTATTTATAAGCCCACTTTTCTAGCTCTTATTTTTCATAGAACCAGCTTACCTTAATCCACTTTTCTGTATTTTTTCAATATTGTTTGCTATTTTTTATCATTTAGTTTCTTTAAAACTATTTTTTAATTATTAAAAATTAAATAAAAATCAAAAAAATATTTTTCTTTTTTAGAAAATTTTATTTTATCATATAGCACTTAGGAAAAATAGAATTGCTTTCGTAGGTTTATTTTTGCAAAATTTCACTTTTTAAAGAACGGGATTCGATCCCGGGTTTCGTTTTCTTCTTTTTTCAACTTTAAAAGGTCCCGTTTTAGAATTTTCTTTAATTTTTCTTTTAATTTAGTTATTTTAGATTAGAAAATTTTTAAAAATCATTTAGCGTTTAATTTCTGATAATTTAGTTTTTAAAAACTCGCGTTTTTACTTTCCCGTCTAAGTTTTAGGTTTAAATCATTCTAGCTTTCGTTCCTAGGTTTTCTTTGATCGTTTTTGCATTTTAATTAGAAAAACCAAATCCAAATCTTTTTCATTCACACATCAAATATCAAACCGACTTTCGACTTTCCAATTCACTCCTCGTTGGGACTACGACCCGGGAACATCATATACTACTTCCGGTTTCATTGATTTTGTGGATTTTGATCCTTGTAAGTATATTTATATTTATATATTTACAAAAGGGTGAATAAATCTCAGAATCAGTCAACAAAGATTGAAGATGTGGAAGATGAATCTTCATGAACTTGAGTCGGTTGTGCAGCGGAATTGATGGTTATATTAGAAGATGTCTTCTCAAAATATTCTTCAAACATCGGACCGAACAAATTATCCAAATCTTCTTTGGATGGAGTATTCATTGGTTCTGCTGATGAATTATGATTGTTGAATCGTTGAAGTTCGGGTTCTAAACAGTCATGTTCAGAAGCCATAGCTGTGAGCTCGTCAAACTTGACATGAATGGTCTCCATTATCATTTTGGTCCGTCGGTTATAAATTCGAAAGCCTGTTGATGTTTCCGAATAACCAATAAACACCCCAATGTCTGCTTTTGGTTTCATTTTTCCAAGATCATCACGGTCATTTGTTGGATAACACAATGAGCCAAACACATGAAAATATGCAATATTCGGTTTTCGACCGCGTAATAGCTCATAAGGTGTTTTGTTGTATCGTGTATGGATGATTGACCGATTTTGAGTAAAACAAGCTGTAGCCACTGCTTCAGCCCAAAGAAATTCAGGTAACCGAGAAAAGATAAGCATTGTGCGAGCAGCCTCAACAAGAGTACGATTACGTCTTTCAACTACTCCATTTTGCTGAGGTGTTCGAGCAATTGAAAATTGTTGCATGATGCCTAACTTTTCATAATGAGCTTTAAGAGATGTGTTTTTGAATTCAGTACCATTGTCAGTACGAATCTTACAAACTTTGGCTTTGTAATTCAATTGAGCTTGAGCAATGAATTTCTTGATGATCTCTGGAGTTTCATCTTTCGAGCGAAGAAAATAAACCCATGTATATCTAGAAAAATCATCCACTATCACAAGAATATACTTCTTTCCATTGATCGAAGCTACCCTCATTGGACCGCATAAATCCATATGAAGTAATTCCAATTTGGAGTGATCACTTGGAACCAATTTAGGTGGATGAGAAGCTTTCTTGCTTTTTCCCCTTTCACAAGCAGAACAAAGGTGATCCTTTCCATATTTGAACTTTGGTAGACCGTCAACCAAGTCAAGTCTGGTAAGATCGTTTATGGTACCAAAATTAAGATGTGACAGTCTTCGGTGCCATAACCATGACTTTGTTGAAGTTGCTTTGGACATGAGACAAACGGGTGAAGAAGCAGCCATGTCAGAAATGGAGATAGTATACAAATTAGATTCGCGTCCACCTGTGAGCAAATCATCTCCTTCCAGATTTCGTACGTAACATGTATTGGAACGAAAAGCCACTTCTAAATCTCCATCACAAAATTGTCCAACGCTAAAGAGGTTATGTCCAAGACCTTCAACATAATATACATGACAAATAGTGATATTGCCATGTATATAATCGCCATAGCCTGTGATTGCTGCAAAATTATCATTTCCAAAGCGAACGGTGCCCATGAATTTCTCAATGAAATTTCTCAATAGTGACCGATCACCCGTCATATGCTTTGAACAACCACTGTCAACAACCCACAGAACGATCTGAACTACCTGCAACACAAGAAGAGACAACACATGGACAACTGGGCAATTTGACTACCCATTTCTTAACTGAAACCGATGGTTTCTCAGATGAACGAGTATTATGAACATTCACATTCAGTTTTTTATGCTGACAAGGATACCAAATATACCATTGGTTGTGTTTCAAAACCACTTTGCCAAAATATCTAACAGGTTCCGAATCTTGTTTCATTTAAGAATGTGCTTAACAGTTTATTGCGCAAATTTGTTTTCTTTATCCTAGACGCACTAAAAACCTTATCCTTTGCTTTTGAGGCACTTTCTACATCAATCTTAGATTTATCATGACAAAGAATAAGCATATTTTGCATACAAGAAACACATAACAAAGTTTTTGCTTTAGAAGCATTTGCAACATCAACATTAATTACATTCTCCTTATTCGAAATAACATTCGCAGATGTATTATTTTTTTTGCTATTATATTCCAACATAAACTGTAACATTCTTTGCTGCTTTCTAGAGTTGACTAAAACTACTGTTCGTAAACACTACTAAGATGTAATCTTTACTCATTTGTCTTCTATCTCTAAGATGTTATCAGTCACTCCTGTAAAATAAAACACTTTAAATCTGTTTATTTGTGATTCTGAGTTTTAACAACCTGTACATTCCTGTTAAATGACATTATTTTTAGTTCTGATTATTGTTAGATGAAGTCTGTACAAGTGACTGTTTTGACACAACCATGGTTTTCTTCTTGCTGTTGTGGAAACATTCGTTTTCTTTGAAAAGCGTGTTTTTTAGTGGTGTGGACACAAAGAAGAATTAGAACCGTTTGTTTGTCATACATAGTATTTACAGACTTACCTTTTCTCAACTTTTTCCAATCTTTTCTTACTCCGATACGGTAGACAAAAGATCCAATTCTCAGCACGAATAAAACATATGCATTAAGTTTTCTTCAGAATCAAACATGAACAATTAATTCATCCTTTTCTTTTTTTAAGTTTTAAACCGTGTCTTTTTTTATTGAATCAAAAATCTTTTGATATTCAATTTTGACATTGTCGGTTCCTTTAATCAAAGATTGTCACTTAAATATCCAAAGACACACGATTCTCATAATCTCAGTATTCCCAACTTTGATATCCAAAGAGTAAACTACAAGAGGATTTTTGTTTTTTATTTCTTCTAAGTTGAATCCCATGTTATGTTTTTCTTATTCCCATGTTAGCTTTATTCATAATCACACTTTGCTTTTGACATCTTTGAACATCTTTTTCAAGAATTTTTATTCTTGCCTGCAAACCCTCTTAAATCTTAAAAGATTTCTTTTTGACTTTTTCAAGTTCAGCATTTAAGATCTTATCTATCACATTCATGATTAATTAACACACATAGCTCAACATCATGTTTGAGTGATGCTTCCAAAAGTAATAATTCAACAAATCATTTTAGCAATCTCTAGTTAGTCAAGCACACTTTCTTCGACTTAAAAACATCTTTCATTTCTTTTATAACCCCTAGCAATAGGATTCCAAAAGAATCAAGATAAACCTTCAACGCGTTAATAATTGGGTTCAACTTGGTCTTGAACAAAAAATTCATTGATTTATCTCTGCCTCCGGTGATGTGTAAAAAATGCTTTCTCTTTTACATTCTTTGTATAGCAAAGGATAGCTTTAAAACCAACTTTTATCTTGTCTAATTCTTTGATCAAAGGTGACTCACTTGGCATATTTTTTGATACCGGAATCTTAACCGAGGGAATAGAAGAAGATGGAAAATATTTTTGCTCGACAGAAAGCTCTTTTTGAGAAACAAAATGCTTAAAAAGCGGATTTATTTTTTGGTAAGTTAATTGTCCCATCAATTTGCTTATTTGCAACCAGCAATTGGAGTCATTCATTTTTTTTTCTGTCATTTTTTGTTGACTTTTTAAAGCATCTTCAAGAGTGTCCTCAGAATCTCTAACATTCAAAGGAATTTCTAAGTTACCTAAACAAGATGTAACATATAACTTTGGACACTTTGAGAATGCTTGCTTGAGTGGTATAAGGATTCGAGATAACCTCAACAATGTTTTTAGATTGTTGGTCATACACTGACAATGGTTTTGGTCCAAGCATAAACATTCCTTGTAAAGAAGTTGCCAAGTTCAAAAATCAGATCAACATTCTTTTTTCAGTTTGGCCTCAAGATCTAGAAATATATCAATATAAGCTATCTCTTTCACATCATTTTGCCTTTTTAAATTGAACAGTCTTTTGTAATTCCTCATTTTTCCGTTTGAAAATTTTTATGACTTCTAAATCTAATTTATCTCGTTGTTTCTCGAGATCTCGAATGATATCTCGATCACGAACTAACTGAAATTTAATGAGCTTTTTATTATAAACTTTTGGTTTGCCGTTCATCAGCTTCCAAGAAATCATTGATATAGATTATAAAAATGCCTGTTATGTTTTTCAAAATCCGAACCTGTTCCTTATACATCTCAAGCTGACTAGTCAAATGCGTGTTTTGTGTTTAAACTTGTTGAGCAAATATTCGTTGTTTTTCAACTTCCTGATATGCATTCCTAGCAAGTTTTTCTACTTCACATAGATCAGGAACATATGTATCTTTTTCAACACTGCCACTATTAACATTTCCCTTGAATGAATCAAATTTAATATTTCTATTAATTTGATCATCACCATGGTACTGTTAATAATTTTAGTATGGAGTTGGATACATTGGTCATTATTCCTCATCGATGGATGTAGATTGGTACCTCACTAATAAATGCAGACTCATACTTGGGCCACATCATCATATATGATCAACTGTTTGAAATTCTGGCCATTAAGCATATGTTTGCACTGAGTTCTTTAATTGTCTCCATCCTTGATGCGTCAGCAAAGAGAAAATCATTCTGCTCATCAGTAAGAATTACGCCAGCCCTCCCCCCCCCTTCATCCTTGTTTTTCTAGAAACATTGTGACCATAATATAATTCGAGTCACGAACCTTGCTTTGGACAATACCTAACATAATGTCCCTTTTTCATTGTCAGTTGTATGCATAGGAAACAGTTGAAGTATTGACATGAAGATGAAATTCGAAGAGTCCTTTGAACATTTCCAGTCTCTTTTGGAGCATTCATTCCCTCAACAACTTCCTCTTAAACATAAGCTCCTCTGCCATTTCTTCAGTATTGCCAGGAATATTCCTGCTTTGAATAATTATCCTGTCCCTTGAATGATTGCTTGATTTCTGGTGTTGGATGAAGCACGAAGACGATTATTTGTTGGATTAGAGAAATTTTGAGTAATGGCTTTTGCAAGTAGCAACATCGCAGATACTAGAGGATCTTCAGAATTGTTGTAAACATCATCCTGCTGGTACTCATCATCATAATCAACCATAGACGTAGGATGTGTCACATAATAAGATGATGTTTGTCTGGATGAGAAGCCCGTTTGTGCTACATATAGACCAAAGGTCATGAGAACTTTTCTAGCTTCTTTGCTCTTAAAGCATTAACAAGTTTCTCAAATTGCTGAAGATAGTCAAAAAGATCATCGAACAAATCCACAGTCAATTGTTTAGCAAGAAGAACTTGAGTCATATATTTCAACCATTCTGGTTGCAAACTATTCAGAAACTTTGTGTTAATTGTCACAGTTGGAAAATTCATGTTGTTTCTTTTCAAGTCATTCATTAATTTAGCAAAACGGTTGTAAACAGAAACAAGTGCTTCTCCTGGTTCAGCAACAAATTGATCAAATTCATTCGTGAAACGTGTTCTGTCAACTTTGTTTTGTATAGTTCCCCTCATCAAAATTCAACTCGTTTCCACATATCCTTGGCCGAAGTCAAGCATGCGCACATGAATTGCGAAATCTCATTAGGAAAGAAAGAGAATCATATTCATGACCTCTCAATTCAGCATCCTAGGAGCAATAAGCATCACCTTCAAGATCCCTACATTTGCAATTGTGGTATTGTCGTAAGCTCTTCAGAACGTATTCCCCTTAAACTCATAAGGCCTTCATCAATCTTGAAAGCCGACTTCTTGTAGTCTCTCTTTTTATGGTTTAGATTATCGCGTCTGAATCTACTTCCCATGTTTATACTAAACTACCCCTTTTCCATGCATAGGAGTGCCTATTCTCAGACCCGCATCAGCAAGGGATTGTTATGTTGTATTTTTGATGTCGACATGTCTTATGATTCAAATATTTGATCTGTGTAGACGAAAATGAGTGATATTTGTGAGAATAGTATCAAATTCGGTAACAGTAGTAAAACTCGGACAACACTGTTTACGGATAATCAAGTAGTCTGTAGATCGATATACTTCTCGAACAGTACATAAACTCGGTAATCTAACAACTTATTAAACTCGGGAAATTTTTCAAAACTCGGTAAAACCTAGAAACTCGATTTAGCTTACAGAACATGGTAGTTAGTTAAAATTTTTAAAAATTCAACAATTATGAAGTATAATAACCCCAAAATTCGATGAAACCAAAATTTATGATGACTAGATAATCCAAAAGTCCTTAAAATTCAAATTCGATAAAACCAAATTTGAAGTTCGAATTTTTTAAAATTTTGAGAAATTTTGTTTTTCAACACTTCAATTCACGATAAAACCGTGAAATGAAAGTACATTATGACTTTGAAGGCTTATTTCCGAGATAAAACGTAGCAAAACCTTATTTCACAAATTCGATAAAACCGAAATTGTGAAACTCATAAAACTCGATAAAACCGAGTTTGTAACTAAGCTCCTAATATACGATTTTTGATAGAACCGAAAGGTCATATATATCTATTATAAGATATTTCTTATCGAAATTACACAACGATCACTACTGAATCTGCTAAAAAACCAGAATAACACTTCTGAGAATGTTAAACTTCTTCCGAGAACACGAATACCACTTCTGATAACTGCTAATGAATTAAATCTAAACTCGATAATCCTAACTACTCAAATTTACTACCAAAATCGATCGTCTAAAAACAAAATCTTCAAACGCGAATTCTTCGAAGCATCAGGTATCGCTTCTCCGGACACAAAACGAATTCTCGACTGAACAAAACCCCTCACAAAAACGAGCACTCTAATTCTCTATTGGGTGCGATTGATACCACTTGTTATGTCACATTAAATCTTGAATCAATATATCGAAACATTTATTCATAGACAGAATAGTATAGAGTAGGGCAAGTATTTGAAATTCAAATGATATAAAAGGAGGGAAAATTGAAAAGAGTTTTACAAGTAATCACCCTCTAATGAAGATTAGAGGGGTATTTATAGTTAATGGAAGGAGGCTTACCTTCCTTATTTTTCTAACTTGTCACATCTAGTCCCTAGACTTTGGTAATTATGCTATTTCATTCTTTTAGCATAATACACCTTATTACAAACTACTTTGACATTATCAAAAGAAACATTAATTACTTAAATAATACAAAATCACATAATCGACACTTTTAATGATCCTAACACTAACGCGCACATTCATCAACAAGAAGCAATAGTAATAGGATCTACAATCCGACTTTCATGCAATCATAAGCAAATACAAAGGAGGGTTTAGCCTAGCATGTTAAGGATAAAGCAAGAAGATAGATTAATCACACAACACATAGACATATTGAATAATTAATGAATAACACTCTTACTTGATTAAAACATGGATATAAGGTAGTTACAATAGGGTTTTGAGGCCTTAAAAACGACCTTTAAAGCTGCTACAAAGACTAGGGTTCGTCTCCCTAAAGTTATACAAAGTTACACACTTAAAACCCTAAAATCGGTTTTGTATATATAGTGATATCGCTGCGACGGCGTCGCGTTGAAGTCCTGACGCCGTCGCTACATGGATGATTCTAGATCCTCTTTAAGTCGGCCACGTCTTGACGCCGTCGCTAGATCTCTGATGCCGTCACTAGATAGGTCACGACGACGTCGCTTTATGCCTGCGACGCCGTCTCCACGCTCTGTAAACAATACTTTTTCATGGATTTGGTGTAGGTCCGTAATCTTGTCTGTTTCTTCTCCAAATGAGCTCAAGTCACGTGTATTTCCTCCAAATGTCATCCAAGTGCTAAAACCTGAAAACAAACGATTAAGCACATAATCTGGGCATATTTGCATGATTTAGGGGGTTAAATGACCCCAAAATAGTGTATAAAATGACACCTCATCAATAAACCACCCCACATCATAAAGTCAAAATACCAACAGTGTTTTTCTTAAATCCTCACTACACTGCCTTCTTTGCAAGAGTGCTGATTATTTGGGTTTAATGTGGGCCCATCGTACCTGTCCTTTTTGAAGCTAAACTCATATCTAAGGCTGAACCAGTGTACCAAACGGACCCTTAGTCTTTGGATTCGAAGGTATGTCTTTCTTTTGTTACAACGATCATCATTTTCATAACTGTAAGCTACTCCACCCACCCAAAATAGAATTGCAAAAAGCGCAAGTGTTTATCATGTTAAATATCAAAGTGAGTAACCTTAATATTTTATTTTCCTTGCTTTTTAAATATGTACATAGTGAATTGCGTGGGTACCCGTAAATTAATATATCAAAGGGAAGAGCTAAGTCCAAAAGTTCATTTCCAAGTGTCCCAAATGAATAGAGAAAAATGGGGGAAAATGGTATTCTTAAAAGTTTGTTTAAATATGGTCTTTGTTGAAAAAGCCAATAAAAGATAAGGATGTGTAATGCTTTATAAAACATTATGAAAATGTTATTGCAAAAAGAAATGTCACAATTGACACTTCATCTAGTGTTTATTTTGGAGAGAGAGGTGAAACATTTCCTACATCACAATCAATGATTCATTTACATCATCCTTTAGTTTTTGACCAAAAGTTTAGGGGTCGTTTAGTTGGTGAAATTTTTTCTGGTTTTTTTGTTTCTAAATTTCTAGAGAAGGGAATGGTTTTTCTTCTCTAGAGAAGAGTTGAAATTTTTTGAAAATCCGTTTAGATGGAGTTACATTTTTCTTTTTATAAAAAATAAAAACGTATGAAAATGTATAAACCAAATTTTTTTTAAAAATAATTAAAAATGGCAGTTAGAATGGATGGTTAATGATGACACGAGAGAGAATAGTGTATATTTGATGTTTTATAGATCTTAATTCTTTTTATGATGAAAAAATGAGAATGAAAAAAGGTGAGAATTATAAAAATTAACAAACTTTTTAATTTTTATGTTAAAATGTTAAAAAAGTGAGAATAAAAATCACTTTTTTTGAAAAATATTGAAAAAAATGCGACTAAACGGATTTTTGATATTTTCCTTTTCACGTGAAAATTTTCCTTAAAAAAATGAGATATTTTTCACCAACTAAATGGTCCCTTATGTTTTCACACTTTTACATAAACTTAAAGTTTGAACCTTCCCCAATATGTATATGGTAAGAAAATTATGTAACTAGTTCGCTTATTTGGACAGGTCATGAAGCTAGTATACCAATATAATGTGTGATTAAGTGTGTTTTTTGATACGGTATAATTTACTGCTTCACAACCTAAGAATACATGTGTTTACATCAAGGATTAATTTCATATATCATCCTACTTTCATGATTAATTTCATATATACCCAAAGTGAAAGTATTGGATGCATAATGTACAATGATTTTAATGTATGTTTGAGTATATATGAAATTTCCAACTAAAAAGAGGGAAGATATGAAATTACCCCTTACATTAAAAGTTAGACTTATTATGAAAGGTTTTTACACATCTAAGGGTTGATATTGTAACAAAGTGGAAGTAATTCGGGTCAAAATGGGAAGGTCAACGCAGAAGTAAATATAAGAGTCTCACGTGCCAAACACGTTACGGGTTGTTACAATTCTAGAAAAAAGGCGTCAAATTATGTTATTTCGCCATTTTATGCCTTGGACCTTTTTCCTATTTCTTATTTTAGACTAAGATTGTAATAGTTTTTTCTCTCGTCAATGCTCCATTTAAATTGAAATGGTTGTAATCATTCAATTCTATCAATAACATTCAGTTTTGATTCTTGTTCTAAACCCATAGAATCCTAATTGTTTGTTGCCATTGAAGCTGTGATCTACCCTTTCTTAAGTGAAATCTATTTTATATCCTTTCAATTGGTATCAGATCGTATCCTGGAAGCTCACTCTATCCAAAAATTCAAAAATAATAAAAAAAACTTCAAGGATCATCAATGGCTAATGTTACAAATTCAGCTGGAGGTTTGTATCTTGAGGGTGATTGGGGTTGTTCAACGGTTGATAATCATGATGAAGATGTGATTTGGGGAAATATAACATTAAGAAATGGTGGAATTAATGATGGTAAAAATGATGTAATCAGTTTTTGACAAAAGTTTCAAGTATCAAAGGGTTATCAAACACTAATGGTTGGTACGAGAGTATTATGATGCTTTTGCTCCTTTTGCTAGTAAGGTGGGTTGGAATGAGTTGTGTGCCGTTAGTATTTTCATTTTGGGGCTTCAACCAGAAATTAGAAAAAAGGTTAGTATTTTCAATCTAAAAATGCCTTATGATACATATTGTTTGGCTATCATGCAAGAAGCAACTAAGAAGCTTTTGAAGGAAAGTTGTAACAAGATTGTAGATTCAGATTATTTGATTTTAGATGTTAGTGACTGTTTGAAAAGTGTTGGCAGTAAAATGATCACTAATAAAGAAAAGAATGATGGGGAACAAGACATAGGGAAGAAAGAAGATAGTAATTGTGGTATTATTAGTGTTAACAATTCTAAAATTAGTGTTGTTGATGATTCTGGAAAAAGGGAACAAAAGAAGGAAATGGGGAATGATATAGGAGATGAGGGTATAGAATCAAATAATGCAAATGGAGTTGTTGACATAACCATTGGGTTAATGGGATGTGATGATGGCATGAATGTAAGTTTCAGTATGAATGGGAATTCAGATTGTGTGGTCATGGATGGTGAACTTGTTGAAGAATGTCTTAGTGGAATGCAAATGGAGGCGGATAAACCATCAGTTGAAAAGTTTGAGAAAAAGAGTGTTGAGAAGAATGGAAATGAGGGTGAGGATATAGAATTTATTGTTGGTGATATAATAAGGGAGGAAGGGTTTGAGGAGGATAGAAAGAATGTAAACAATAGCTTTAGCAATTTAGTAGGGAAGAAAAAGTAGTATGGTGTGGAACAAAACAAACATACAAAAGAAAATGACTATTTTGTTGTATGGGATTCACGGTTACTAGACAAAACAAATGACCCATCAGTTGTATCTGATTGCTTGGCTACCTTTAAAAGTGAAATTTTTTTGGTTAAGAGTGACTGGAAGAAGTCTAGGAGTGCTGTGTGCACGTTTCCACGGAACACATATGAGATGGATCAGTTTGATGAAGCTGTACATGAGTTCAGTTTAGTTAATGTTTGTTGGTTGTTGAGAAGCACTCAAGTTTCATTAAGGAAATACGCTAAAAGGAGTAGAGTTAGTATTGTTTATTGGAAGTTTGATATAGGGGTGGTTCTGGTTCTGGGTGCTTTTCTTGGAGGCATTATCTTCAAAATCAGAAGAGTAATAAGATTAGTTTAGTTATCTTATTCGTGCTCTGAAAATAGAGTGTTGTGAGATGATGTATAGTATATATGAATATGCGCTCATGGCATAAATGAATGATGGTAAGATATCATACTTGATAGCTTAATGTTTAGGTGGCGTTTAGGACCTGCGAGCTTATAGTACTACCTTTTCATAAGAAGTGTTCTAGTATTTATATAAATAACCTTTATATAAATAATTGTAGAGTATGTGTGAAAGAACGTAACTCATCTTTGTATATATATGTAAGACCCTTATAGTAATGTATGTACTATAATATGAATACGTATATGAATCATGTAAGCATCTAGTAAACTAACTAATGCAAACAAGTAGTGTATGTATGTCCTGTGAAAACCCCTTTTGTATGAATGCAATGTTTGAAAACGGTTATAGTCCAGCAAAAACATTTGACCTGGTTCTCTATAACCTTGGCTCTAGATATCAAAGTTCTGTAACAACACCTCAGCAAAATGGGTTTCGCAGGCGGAATAAGGGATCCGGGATGCGTTATTCATAATAACATTTCACAAGACATGATAGAACGAACCACTAAACGTGTTGTTATGAAAAAATGGAAACATTGATTTAATAAATTATGTTACAAAAGCTTACGCTAAACTTGTTCATTCTTGAAATCAAAGATTTTTCTACAAATGACAAATATCCCCCAAAATGTGACGCAAGGTATCAACAGTAAATCTTATAGAAATGACCCCACAATATAGACCACCAATGTAAACCTTGTTTCTTGTACCTTATAAACCTGAGAAAAACATGCTTAAAACGGTCAACTAATAAGATGGTGAATACATAGTTGTTATAGTAAGTATAAATCCGACCGCAAGATTTCCCCATGATAAAATAATCCCCAAATCATTAACGTTTCCCTAAGCTCATGACACTGAATGCGAGACATTATGCATACAAAATAAATATTTCCTACATTTGCCCATGATGATGTTCGACAGAAACATCCTAAATTCGACATGCTAAAACGTTCTTTCCCATTGATAGCAAATCACCCGTAACGGTGAAGGTCAAACCCCAATAGATCAATTACGACACTCGCTAGCTTCCAATCCAGACATTACAGATCATGATACGGCATATAGGGTTTCAAGCTACTTAGGCAAAACGTAATCAATATATAAAATGTCCACTTGCGTCCAATTATAAAACAAAGCATGTTTCTCACCCCAAAACTTGTAATTCAATAAAATTGTAAAAACGTGGGGCTATGAACTCACCTCGAGTGGATGAGTTTAACAATGTAAATCACAACAGAAAATGCGTCACAATTACGCCCGAATGCAACCTAATCATTTACAGGTCATATGAGTACTAAGTACTTTGAATAACTACTACCATATATAATTCTATATAGCTACATCACCATCTAATTGAGTTTGTGAAATAATATTTAAATTGCTTTTGATAAAATATAATCTCGAGAGTTTTGACTCTATAATCTACTAAATAAAACAATTGTACCCTTTGTAAAAATAATATTTATAAAGTTAGCACCTAGTATAAAGTATTTATATAAATGATTCTAGAAAGTTGTTCACAAAAATTAATATTAAACAACGCAACACTATTCACGTCAGGAAATAGTGCACAAGTATAAAATAGTGTGTAACTTTCGCGTTTTAAGCCCGTTTCTTACGTTTCTTATGTCTACGCTTTCGTATTAAGACGAGTTATAAAAATATTACATTTTGATATTTTTGACCTACTGGTGAAGCAGAATTTATTTTACTGTTCAAACATTTTAAAGTTATTTTTATAAACTTAGTTATCGTAAACTCGTAAACGTCGTATTTTATTCGTTTTAAATCCGTTTTTAGTGATTCTTTCGAGCACGTCTTTGTTATTAAAAGTTATATCATATTAATGATGTTTTCAAAATGTTATTTACTGATGTGAACAGTAACTTTTATAAAAATAGTTTTATAAACGTATTTATTGTCGTAAACTCGCGAAATTCATGACTTCTTCGTTATTGATTGAAAAATTATGATTCTTATTGTTTTGGAATCCTAAAAAATATGTGTGATCTATGAAAAATAATAAACTTTATATATCAGAAGTATTTTATAACTTGTTTTTATAAAATTTCTTTTATAACGCGTTTAATTAACGTATAACTCGTAAACTACGTATCTTCTTCGTTATTAATCGGTTTTTCGAGTTCTCTACATGCCCACGATCCTTGGGACATGTAGTATTTGATAAAAATATAAAATGAATATGTTAAAAATCGAATTCTAACAGTAGGTTTAGGGATTTTTGGTAAAATGTGTTTAAACCTTGATTTTATAAGACGAGTTATCAAAATATAACATTTTCAAAATTTGAGTTTTTCTGATGAATAGTGATTTTACTGTTCATAACAGCTATATATTTATTTTTATAGATTTAGTTATCGTAAATGTCGTAACTTATTCGTTTTAACTCCGTTTTTAGCGATTCTTTCGAGTACGTTCTCGTATTTAAAAGTTTTATCATATTAATGATGTTTTAAAAATATAAGTTTCTGTGGTGAATAGTAATTTTTTTATAAAAATAGTTTTATAAAAGTATATATTTAACGTAAACTTGAAATCGTCGTATCTTTTTCGTTATAAATCGGTTTTTCGAGTTTCTTATCATTTTGGAATCGTCATGAGGTGTACTATCTTATAAAAATATAAAATGACCAGGTGGGATGTCGAATTCAAACAGAAAGTTTGGAGGTTTTTCATAAAAACATGTTTTAAACTTCATTTTGTACTTTTCTATTTAGTAGATTTCCACAAGCCTTTTATAATTATATATATCATATGACTTACATATATTAGAGTCCAAGATCCATATTTACATTCATATAACATGTGTACAAGTTCATAAAATTATGTTTACAAGAAAAATCCACTTTTACAAGTTAAACATATCCTAAGTGGTGATTTAACTATACAAAATTATATAGAACATGAAAGTAAATAATATGGTAAGTTAGAGTTCTTAGGAGACCTTAAGGAAGATGAGTAAGGATGGTACACAAGAAAGCCCCAAGTATTTATCAAGAAAATACTTCCACAAACCCTAGTTTTCCATAGAAACCTTAACCTTGAACTTTCTTGTCTTAACACTTGTAAAGATTAAACCAACCCTTCTAAACACTTTAGGACATCATAGATATGTTGTAGGAAGGTGTGAAAATGTGATAAGTAAAATTTTGTATGGATTGGGTGTTGGTTTGAGTTTGGCCGTGGGTTTGGAGGAGAGACAAGAGAGTTTTTGTGTTGTTTCACCTTAAGAATGAATATGTGTGTGTATTCTTACTAGTTTCTACCTTATATATCCATAAGACTAGTCAAAGATGTATTAATCAAAGACCATAAAGACCTAGGGACAAGATGAGGGTTTTTGGGGAGTCTTTGGTCTTGGTCTCAAATTCAATGGAACATCCCATGGAATTAAGGAATGTGTTTTTTTAACACAAAATATCTGTGTGTTTTCTATCTATAAAATCGGATGTATATGTATATAAGTAAGATATTATGTTAAATTTTTGGGTATTGGGTATAAAAGTGGGTATTTGTTAAAGCGTAGAAAAGTTTTGGTGTCCGTTTACGTTGATTGTTAATTTTTAGCTTACGCGATTTTACGTAACAATTAAAATTAAAAGCAAGCGTGTACGTTAAAAAAAATAGTGAATTAAATGACGTCGTTCATTGATCAAAAATACGAATTGTTACAGTCCTTCCCCGTTAAATGAGCCTTGTCCTCAAGGCTTAAGTTACGACACTTGACGAAAGTACGGGTTCAGAGAAAAAGATGCGGATATTTCTTCCGGAATAATGTTGATGAAGAGGTGTAGATAATAATAATAATTATTACTTTTTTAATTTTTTTTAACAGTGCCCCAACGGTCGGTTAACAGTAACCCCCAACGGTTACTTTCCTCCTTTTTATACAAAATTTTCTCCTCCATTTCTCCATACAATACTTAATCTTTCACTTACATTTTCTCTTATCCAATCCTCAAAAATGTTGCACATCATCACGCTCTTGGCGATGGCGACCGCGATAGCACTCAGCATTTTTCTTGCCTACTTCCCATACGAAGAAGGATTTTAGTATTTGGCCTTTATTCTAGCAATTCTCGTGGCCCTCATTGTTCTTGCAATTGGCGTAGATCTCTTTTGGAAGGAATAGATATTAGGGGAGGGTTGTAAAAAAACTTGTATTTCCTTTATGTTCTTATGTAATCTTATTTCTAAGATAATAAATGGATGTTGTGGCAATAAATCTTTTTGTTACTTTTATTTATGCCTTTCGATAATTTCGTTACCACGCTTGGTAACTCGTTTGCATTTCCCTTCTAAATTGATTTAACTTGGGTGTTTCAAGATTTGTGATGTTGGTTTAATATTTATTGTTGCGACCAAGGCTCGGCTCCTAGTGGGCTTATTTGTTCCCTTCAGCTTAACGTGTCAGTTGTAACACTTTTTTTTGATGATGTCGACTTTATATAGTAAGGTGGAGTGAAGGTCTGCTTAGTTGCTACGGTTACTGATTCGATTTCCAGAAGTAAACGCGTTTTATGAATACGCACACAAAACTTGATGCAAATAGAAAATTGTTTCTTGACAAGAAGTTTTAAGGTGACTACTCTCAGCATGGGCATGGTCCTTCCTGAATTATACATAGTTGATCAGGCTATGTATATTTGAGGGCTAACGATGCGATGCTCATTTTCGTCAAAAATTGTGTTATGATTTCCTAATAATTGTGGTAGTGATTTGTATAAAATTTATAGAGAGTTAAAGTAGAATTGACGTTTTTATAATATGTTAATTTGATAGATACTTGAAATCATTCAGTACAACAGAAATTAAAGCGAAAGTACAACAGAAATTTAAGCGAAAGTACAACAGAAATTTAAGCGAGAATTCCTAAAGGGATAAAGTCTAAGCATTGATATCATCCTCCATGTTGTTAAAGTTTTGATTGGTTTCTCCTCCTACTAAGGCATGCACCATTCCACGTGCTTCAGTACCTTTAACTTGGTTTCCTTAGTTTCGGTTCTTTAACTCCGGGCAATCACTCCTGTAGTGCCCATGATTCCCACAACCAAAGCATGTCACATTCTGTAGCGAATTGTCTCTTGCTACAGGAATCCTAGTTCGACACTCCCCTTCCTGGTGACCAAGCTTGTGACATTTACCACACCTAGGAGGACACGGACCTGGCTGATGATGTGCCTTGCACCTATTGCACCATGGTAAGTTCCCAGCGTAGCCTCTACCCTTAGCTGGGGCTGCCACATAAACCTTAGCAGCTTCTTGTCTTCGGTTTTGCTGCTGGTGATAGTTGTTCCCTTGCTGGTCTTCCCACTTCCTTTTATTGCTATCACCGATCCTTAATGCCTTAGCCTGAACCCCTTGTTCAATCAGTTCTCGAGCCATGTTGATTGCATCATGCAAAGTCGCAGGCTTTGAAGAAGTAACATTTCCTTTGATTCCCTCGGGAAATCCTCGAATGTACTTTTCAATCTTTTTCTTTTCAGTTGACACCAACTCAGGACACATCAAAACCAGTTCGTGGAAGCGATTGTTGTATGCCTCGATGTCATCTCCTTTCAAAGTCAAAGTCCAAAGCTCTTGCTCCATCCTTTGGATTTCAGTTGCTGGGCAGTATTCAGTAGTCATCATAGCTTTTACGTTGCTCCAGGGGATCTGATTAGCATTAGCAAGTCCCAAAGTTTGAACATTTCCGTTCCACCAGGTTAGAGCACGACCCTCGAACGTGCATACACAAACTTCTC
Organism: Tanacetum coccineum; assembly: GCA_026074375.1. Taxonomy (NCBI): domain Eukaryota; kingdom Viridiplantae; phylum Streptophyta; class Magnoliopsida; order Asterales; family Asteraceae; genus Tanacetum; species Tanacetum coccineum. The sequence continues at coordinate 23,959 of BQNB010083976.1, forward strand.
TTTGTCCATCTACAGCACATTTGCAAATACTCAAACACTTGCTCTATCTTTCGTACCAACGGTTTCAGTCGACTACTCCTTCTGTCCGTGAATGTGTGAGGCTTGCCGTTCATGATTGTCTTATACGAACTTCCTTGCACCTCTAGATGCTACAGTTCCTCCAGAATAGTTGATCCAGAATCTCCACCAGTCTTTTATTGAGTCAGCTCTTGTCTTTTCATTATTTATGCTATTAGCTTTGGCCACACGCTTTTCCACTATCCTCTTAACAGATTTCTTCTTAAATCTCCTAGGCGGCATGATTCTGGCCATGCAAGTACACAATTCGTTAAGAATTTATAATGGTATGCAAAGTCATGGCACGTGATAATAAGAGAGAAAAGGAAATAGAAAAGTGATATAAATAATCATAGTTTATCCAGGATGGTCATTATTTATGATAATGACACGATAGAATAGATACTGATATGTCATAATAGACACGTAAGAGATCAAATTTAAACCAAGTATTATGTAAATATATAAGGTTACATATAATGCAATAATGACAATCACAAAAGTAAGTAAGGATCAGGGAGTTGCGCGTGCGGATATCGAATAAGCGATGAAGGATTCTGTATTTAAAAATGAAGGAAAAGAAATCTTTAAACTTTGTGGTTATTGACTAGGTTTTGAAAATGACCCAGTTTCCCCTCTAACCTTGCTTGGTACCATCTGTAACACCCCCCAAAAAATCAGTAGAGCGGCAATGGTAAACACTGGGGTGCAATACTTCAAAGTATACACAATCACGATATAGGAAACGACCATAACTGGGACGTTAGACAAAAATTTCATTTGATGCCATAGCAAAATATAGAGTTATATCATTAGAGTCCCATAAGGTTTTTAAAGTCATAAACATTCTTAAATTAAACAAAAGTTCTTATTACCAAAAGATGACTTAAGTTTTAAAAAGATATTAAAAAACTGCATAAACTTTAATAAAAACACAGATTCCGTCTTTATTGATATCCACCACGGTCCCGTGTTTTCTTCATACCTGGACTGAAAATTACATGCTAAAAGTCAACACAAAGTTGGAGTGAAATCATTAGGTTTATTCAGTAAAAAAGGTATGGACCACAAGATCGACGTAATAGTAGACTCTGAAACACATTCAGTAGTTTAAAAACAGGTATTAAGGCACTAAGCTCATGACACCGAAGCCTAAACGTACTTTCAATCAATAGATTGATTGCGCCACAAAAGTAATATAGGATGCTTGCCAAAAACCCCAACCTCCGGACACCTCTAAATGTTAAATGACTAATCAAAACTAGTGACCCTAAGGAAAGGTGGGATTGTCAGTCCCGATAGATCTATCCATAACACTAGGTCACTATAAATAGCAATTGCGGTTCATGATAATAGGGACATTCACGGCAATAAGGTTAACCTTAGGCATAAATTATCATGGCAGTAAGCGGGATTGATACACTCTTGAAAAACACTTCGTGTCAATTAGTAAAATATGCAATGTTAAATTCAACCCGTAGATTTTGTAAAACAGTTTGTAGAAAAAGGGGGCTATGAATTCACCTTGAGTTAATGGCATTGAAATATACCAGGAAAAATGGTGTTACGGCGGATGACGGAATGCAACCTAAATTAATAATAGGTCGTTTACGTACTCTCAGTAACCTTTGATTAATGAATCATAAAGATTGTATATGACCTTATTGTAATCGTTCGGGCTATCATAATTAAGAGGTCATGACATGACGTACGAGGAGCAGGACACTTTAAATCGTAAATCCACAACGCGGTCAATACGTACATCCGAGAGGCTATCATTATGAAACTCCCTAGTAATAGTAGTAGGCTATCATATATAATCCTATATAGCCATCACCATTTATTTGAAAGTTAGAGGATTCATGGTTTTAGAATAAAAAAATGTTTATTAATATACTTGTAGTAAATGACATAACTTTGTCTGTTTTAATCCGTTTTTTAATCGTGTTCTTTCGAGGCACTCTCGTTCATAGGTATAATTGAAAGTTATAACTTATTCTATGAGGTTTAAAAATTATTATAGTTCTGGAAAATGAATAGTAACTTTTATTAAAAATAGTTTTATAAAAGCTATTAATTTATATAACTTGTTTTTAGTGTATCTTTTTCGTTATAATCGGTTTTTCTGGTCGTTTCTTATCATTGAATCTCATGAAATGTACTATATTTATAAAACATCATTTTTTTTCTGTTATAAAACACGAACCAAAATTAAGTTCTCTAAACTGTATTTTTTCTTTACATTCTTTTACTTTGAAGCTTTTTGAATTAAACTTTAGAAAAAACAAATCTTGTATTTATACTTTTTATACTTAACTCAGAATGTAAAATAACTTATGATCTATTTAACATAATTTTACCAACAACATATCATATGTAAAAGTGTATGAAACAAAGATAACAAGTAAGAATCCTTTTTACATGTTTAAAAGTATTTCTAATGGTGATTAACTACATAGAACATATATATGCATAAAAATGATAATTGTAAGAACTTAAAGAGTTTTAGATGACCTTGCTATGATGTATGATGATGAAAAATACAATCTAAACCCTTGTTTAGATTTTTAAACCAAACTTGCAAGAATCTTGAGATCCTAAACCCAAATCTCCCATTTCTTTGATAAATACTTGAAAAAAGTTAACCGAAGCTTGAAAATACCTTAGTACATCTTAGGAATGATGTGTATAGATGTGTATGGGTTGCATAAAATTTTGTATGGATTTGTGTAGGTGTGTTGTGTGTGCCGTGAGCTAAAGAGGGCACAAAGGGGGAAGAAATTGATTTTTCACACTTAAGAATGAGCATGTATGTGTTTGCTAGGGTTTATATACTACTAGATTAGTCAAAGGTCATCAAAATGAGTCAAAGGGGGGGGTCTTTGGTCAAGGGACAACATGAGGGAATTAAGGGTTCATGTTTAAGTGTCTTTGGTCATGGTAACATATAGTTTAGGTTTATGCATGGTTTGAACAAAGACTATATAAATGAAAGTTTGACTAGTTTCTTGGTGATTAAGTGTTGGTTTGGACGTGGGTTATGAGGGGGGGACATGGGTTTATAAAACTTTGAGTATTGTATAAAAATCTAGGCACTTGTTGAAGCGTAGAAATATTTTTGTGGTTCCGGGTATGCCTAAACGCACTTTATCGCGAAATATACATAATTTATGAAGTCAATAAAAATAAAATATGAAGGTTAAATAATATTCCTGCAAAAATATCATATTGATTGCTTGACGAAAAAATTAAATTCGTTTGGTTTTCGTTTGCTATAAATGCTAATTTTTGAATCACGCGATTTAACCTTAACTATTAAAATTAAAAGTAAACGTGTACGAGAAAGAAAAATAATTATTTAGTAAAATAGATGACGTCGTAAAAGACCTGAAAATACGGAAATGTTACATTTTGACTCTTCCGAGTTTGATTGCTTGACCCTTCTGAGTTTCTCAAACAAGATAAACACTTATTCCTTTTACATTATGAAAAACTAAACTCGATTTTTATGTTCATTTTTCCATTTTTCATACTCCAAACAATCAAACTGGATATTTTGTCAAACTCGATAAACACCATACATTTCCGAGTTTCAATTTCAGTTACTAATTAACGATCCTTAAGCTATTTATCACTTATATTACAACATCCACATTGCTTATTAGGTCTTGATTACAATTTATTTTCACAAACTCCACATAAAACATAAAAAACACAAACTCGGTAAACATCAATATTACCGAGTTTAAACTCGATAGTGCAAAACAATCAATTATCAATCTGATAATGCTTAATCCACTTACGTTTGAGAAAGAAAAATAATCGAAATCGTTGTAATGAACTCAAAAAGATTGGAATGAATTTATCCTCAAACTCGGTAAATGGATTCGGTAATAGAAAAAATGAAACTCGAAAATGACACCTCCTTTTTATATCCTCCCGATATTATTTTTGAAAATTGACACTTTTTTAAGCCCTGTACTTTATTATTCAATTCTGACCATGTTTTTCTTTGAATTTGTTTATGAATTTTCACAAAATCCCCCTTGATAATGAATCTTTCAAAAACTCCTGAAATAAAATCATGTAAAATACTTAGTCCGAAAATAAAGATGTTTGAGTTTTAAAATAAAAACTCATCCTTGAAACTATAACGTTTTTTAAATTCAGTCTCTTTGAGAGATCATTGTTTTTATTTTATTTCAGAAATGATGTATGTGAATGAAAAGTTTCAAGTACTCCCCCTTAGATTATGATTTCGTTTTTTCTTTTGAAAGCTTTTTATAAAAAATTTGGAATCATAAATCTAATCATGTGATCTTTTAAATTATTTTATTAGTAATATTTTTTTTATAAAAAATCTTTTTGAGATTTTGAATTTTTGAAATTTTTTTCTTTTGTTTTTGAAAAATTTATTTACATGTTTTTGATGTATGATCTTTTTAAGAAGATAACTTTGTCAGGCTTTCCAACTGAGTTGGAGTCATACATCTCATACCAATGCGATGAACCAGATACTCAAAGCGTTCTTTTGGAAGCGCTTTAGTAAATAGACCCGCAAGTTGGTATTCTGTCCCGATAAAGTAAATTTCCACAGTACCCTTCTCAACATGTTCTTTAATAAAATGATTTCGGATGTCAATATGCTTAGTCTTAGAGTGCTGGACCGGATTGCACGAGATAGAAATGGCACTCTTGGAGTCACAATACATCAGAATCCGATTGTACTTGTATTCATAGTCAAGCAGTTGAGTACGCATCCAAATAACTTGTGCACAACATGCAGATAAGGAAACATATTCAGCCTTAGCAGTAGACATCGCAGTACAATCTTGTTTCTTTGAACTCCAACTCACGAGCTTTCCACCTAGAAA
>BQNB010083977.1:0-28889 GCA_026074375.1 Tanacetum coccineum
GCTTGAAACATGCACCAAGGGCGTGGTATGACACTTTGTCGAGGTTTCTTTTGGCTAACGGATTCTTTTAGGGTGTCGTTGATCCAACTCTATTCATTCGGAAAACAAGAAAACATACTCTTCATATTCAAATATACGTTGATGATATTATATTTTCCTCGACTGATCCTAATGATTATGACCGTTTTCTAAAGAAATGAGCTCTAAATTTCAAATGTTGATGATGGGTCAAATGTCCTTTTTCTTAGGTTTACAAGTTTCTCAGAACCCCAGATGCATTTTTATAAACCAATCTAAATATGTTAATGAAATTTTAATGAAATTTGATTTTCATAAGAGTGACCCTGTAGACACTCTCATAGTGGAGCGATCAAAACTGGATGAGGACCTCTTAGGGATCCCAGTTGACCAGACTCGATATCGCCAAATGATTAGATCCCTATTGTATCTCACAGCCAGTAGACCTGACCTGGTTTTTGCTGTGTACATGTGTGCTAGATATCAATCTAAGCCTACTAAAAAGCACCTTGAGGCAGTTAAACGGGTCTTTTGGTATCTGAAAGACACCGCCATGGCACTAACAGCATACACAGATGCAGATCATGCAGGTTGTCAAGACACTCGAAGAAGCACATCTGGAAGTGCTCAGTTCCTTGGTGATAAGTTAGTAAGCTGGTCATCAAAGAAATAAACTAGCACATCTATCTCTTCAACAGAGGCTGAATACATTGCTATGTCTGGATGTTGTGCCTAAATTCTGTGGATGAGGTCTCAGTTATCAGATTATGGCTTTACATACAATCACGTTCCTTTGTATTGTAATAACAAAAGTGCCATAACTCTCTACTGCAACAATGTCCAGCACTCTTAGTCTAAACACATTGACATCCGACATCATTTCATTAGAGAACAAGTAGAGAATGGAGTGTTTGAGCTATATTTCGTGAGGACAGAGTATCAACTGGCGGATATCTTCAGTAAGGCATTGCCCAGAGAACAATTCGAATTCATTCTCCCATGGCTTGGCATGAAGTGTATGAAGCCAGAGACACTCAAACGTCTTCAGGATGACAAGGATGAGTAATGGATTTGATTTATGTATCCTATGTACATATGTACATATTTAAAACCAAAAAGAAAATACAAAAATATAAAACCTGCAAAAACCATAAAAATCAGAAAATAGAAAATACCAAAAATAGTTTTCAGGACATGTTTTCCGTTTATCGATAACATTTATGGATCTAGAAATGTCATTCAATAATGACACGGGTCTTTAAATGAAGCTCGAGCGAAAGTTCAAACTTTTCAAAACATGTCTTTATGGCTTACAGTTATTTCAGACTGCAACCCGCTTTTCAATCTGAGGAAAGCATGTCGCCAAAAAGACAGATGTTCCTGACAACGGGTAATTAATTTTTCTCAGGGATGGATTACTTCATATCCGTGCACCCTCGATCTAATGTACGCTTCAGTGCATTATTTCTTGATAAAGAAGTGAAGTCTTCTTTTTTATCCAAATAATTTTCCGTCTATGATTCTTCAGAAAATTATTTGTGTTACATATGGTGGAAAAGTGTTGTTTGAAAATTAATCTGACTTGAATTTCTCAAAATTTGATACTCAATCAACGACTACTGCTCTTTAGTTAGAAAACGGGTCATTGATTGAGGGGGAGTGTTTTCAAATTTATGACATCTAACGAGCATTTTAATTCATCAAATGATTAATTAGTAAAAGGTTTTTGTATTTAACGGGGTTACAATTTGAAGGGGAGTTAAATGTATTTTAACTCAAAAGGCTAAAATTGTCAATTATTTGTGAGTATAGGGGCTTATGTGCAAATTGCTAAATGTTTCCTATGCTTATGTAATTATAAGGACTATTTGTGCCATTTCTGAAACTTGTTCTAACCTTATTTATACTCTTAACCTGAAAGAGGAGGACTTAGGAAGTTTAAGGACCAAATCTGCCAAATGGTGAAACTTTTAAGGTACAATTGTCTGACGATGAAGACACCGGGAATGATCACCTACCAAAAGCTGACATGAGAAAAGACTGGTGGAAACCACTCCCAGAAAGAGAAAGACCAGCAACTCCTAAACCTGCTTGGACCATCTCTTCTTCCAATATATCAGATGTAGAGAACAACTGGGCTTCTGCGTTGGTTTTAACTTATGAACCTCCTGCTGACAACTCATTGCTTGCAAAGATTGGAAACATGACGACTTTCATGAACTGGTACTGCCGTAAAGTAAACAAGACTGTGCTTACACAAGCAGATTTCGAAGGGCAGGCATATGAGGTTGTTAAAGCTTTCTACCCTGATGTCATTCACCTACAGTTCCAGATGAAAGAGTGTCACAAGATGTTTACAGATCAGATAAACTGGGCAAATCCGGAAGCTGATCAAGTCAGAAACAATGTCAGCCGACCACTGCCTCTCGGTGGTCCTCCAGGTCATCTCACTATTCAAATAGATTTCTTTTTCAATAAGGACTTGGAGTATTTAAGATATGGCAACAAGGGAAGTAGGCCCGCACTATCAATTTCCAAAATGAAGGCTGCTCGTTTTCCTGACTTTGGACTTGAACTACTAGTGCCAGAGCAAATGTGGATTGATAAGGTATGCACCTATGACATAAGTGCCGCTTATAGTATATCTCACCTGTGGTTCAATCGACAGAAGTTCTATATTGAGAGACATGATTCTCTGTCACGTCGAAGAGAAGTCAGAAATCACATGCGTATTCTCAGTGTCGTCAGAATCAAAGCCTATTCAAGATACGGGTATGACTACTTGAGCGAGATTGTTCTTCGATGAGCTGATTTCCAAGAATACAAGATCGTTGAAAAAGATTTCAAGAACCTGTATTCCAGTGACTTTGAAGACCTGAATCTGCTGCTTCTACAAGGTCATCTTGATCATCTTTCTGGTTCTGACAAATGTATGTTATCTACAGTTGTTAGACTATGGACCCGAAACTTGGTGATTAGACAACTGGTTGAAGACTTTCAACTCGGCATTGAAAGCTACCAGACACAGCTGAACCTTACTAAACCAGGATGGGATGCTAAAGGCTATGAGTTCAAGCATGATTATACCATCATTGAGTCTCCTCGAGCTGTAGTGTTCCCGGTCAACAAAAATGAACGAAAGATCATGAGATTCAATGAAATATAAAGTTCAGTGATGGTACGTTAACACGCATTCTGGAAGCACTGGATTACAGATTTAAGAAATTCAAGATTAAGCGGCTCAATCCGGGTATGAATACGCGATTTTGGACTCAGAAGGACGTGACAAGGAGCAAAGAGTTTATGTTTGCTATTGAAAGGCGACTGAAGACGAGAAGGATCTACCAAAACTTAGAATTCTTTGTTGGTGGACGTGTTTACGATATTGACTACAGACTTCTTCAGAGAACGGAATAAGCTCTTCATTCCATTCATAAGGTCAATATCATTTGTAATATATTATACACTTTGTACATTATATACTTGTGTAGCTATGGTATGTTATGTGTCAATGTGTGAATTTTTCATGAATTTTTCAATAAATTCAAAATCTTTCAAACTTATCATTCCTAACACTAATAGAATCCCTCATAAATTAAGGGGAAGAAATAAGATGTTCCAACATCGGCTTGTAATTATTCAGACCACATTTTCTCCTAAATTTTCTAACATATTTAAATCAATTGAGATCTTAAATCTCAAAGGGTTTGAAATTTTTGATCAGGGGAGCGAATGTGATTTAAATATTAAATCTAACAAAAATGTGATCTATTAAGACTCAAATAGGTACTCCTCCCTCCATATGCCAAACAATTTCGAAAATCGACACACGTGTTGAGGGGTGCGTTTCTAAATAATTAAAACAATCGAGGTACAATGGCTTTGATATCTATATCACAAGTACCTTGGTTGATTTTTCAATTGGTTTTTAGGTGAAAAGAACAGTACCAAAAGACCGAACATGCACTTACTTTATTGGAGGTATAAGGATGGTATGGTTAGGTACATGTTCCTATGATCCCGCCAGAGCTGGAGGGATCTACCCAGGGACAATCCACTAGTTAGTGTAGAAGTCCTTAGGTATGATGCAAAAAAGGAGTAAAGTGAGAAAAAGGAAATAGTGCCGACTGAGATGGAGCTAGTACTAGAATAAACCCAACAAGGTACTAGTAATGAATTCTCAATAAACACTGAAGGGGTTGAAGAATGAAAAAGAAATGTTAAGATAAAGGGTGAAAAGAAAGCAGCCCTCCTTAAACATTAGGGAGAAACCAGGTCACTACATATGCTGTCAGAATCACATGGTTGATTGCTGACATTGAAGACAAGTATCATTAACCTAGTGATACGCTGCATAACCCTCCCTAGTCACTCAAGATATCTCAAAGGATTCTTGTTTCATTTCTCACAGAGATCAATACATTTTTATCGTCTCTCTTACTCTGAGTTAGATGATATTGAAAAGGTGGCAGTCTGCTCTAGCCTCTGACTACTAATACCAAAAATGCACTATTGAGTCTAGAGCCATGAGATCATCCATAAATCTCGCTAGGACACTAATACAAACTATGCTTGTTCATCACACACTGTGATAATAAGTAAGATCTTAAGAGTCCTACGCATTATCCTTGTGGTATTGCCAAAACATCCGAGTGATACGAAAGTACTCACAATGAAGATGGAAATCCTTCTAGAGCCAACATCAAACAAGCTCTTGGTAGGTGACATGTGAGATCCATTATGGATCAAACTTGTAACAAATGGAAAGCAACGATGGTGCGATTCTTTATGAATCAAACTTGTTCCACGTAGTGAATTGACGTGTAGTTTTTGAAAAACCGTTCGATGTGCTTAAAAACTGTTTTTTGAGCACATTGACTGTGTATATTTCTCAAAACAAAAGTGTTTCAGATGAAAATTGATTATATATTTTAAAATTTTTTGATGTATTACAAAAACCCTTTCCTAAGTGACATGCGACTAATTTTCAAATCAATTTCTCATTAATGAGTGGGTTTAATTAACTGGTTCACTCATTTCGTGCTTTGTCTACTTTGAGACGCTCCGGTTTGAGAACGGCTAGTGCAGCTGCAAACCCTGTCAAGGAGATTCTTTGGAATTCTACCTGATCACATGCCGTATTTATACTGATATCAGGGGATCAGTGGTTCTTGCTACCTTTTTCGCGATAGTGAATAATGTCTCTTTCGTTTGTTTTTCACTAAAAATTTACTTTTAGGAATCCCGATGGTTGCAGCAGTGGACAGACTCACATCTATTTCACATCATGGTTCTTGCAACCTTATTCAATGAAAGTGAACAAAGAAACTTTCGTTTGTTTATCACTAACATATACTTGCAGGAATCCTGACGGTTGCAACAGCTGGCCAGAAACACATCAATTCACAACCCCATGCTCACACTTCCCACCCTTAATTAAAGACATCATGATCACTGAATGACCTACAACATAGCTTCCGCAACTCTGATGCTTACTATCATGATCCAGAAAAGTGTGAGCATGCCTGTCCGAAGGTCACAACATCACATGGAGGCAATACTTCACTACAAGGATAATTAAGAGATTTGTTGTGGCTGATGATCTCAAAGAAAGCTCAAAGATCACACAAGTCAAAGGAACTAAGCTCAAAGATCACTAAATTATGTACAAAGAGATCAAAGAATGAAGAATCAAAGATTACAAGCTGAAGTCAAAAATTTCAAGACTTAGAATGCTAGGATTCATATTGTATTTTCAGGGGTGACCTCCCTTAGGGGAGATTGTTAGGTTTATGAAAAAGACTCGGTCACCTCGTGTATTGTCTAGAATATCATAGCTCGTAGTCCTAATGTAAGCGTATGACTTATGGTATTGGGTCGGGTCTTTACCCACATGTAAGCCCACACCATAGCCCATTTTCTAGGGCATGTAACTCACTATATAAGCCTCTTTCCAGCCAAGGAAAGAGGTTGGTTGTTCATTTTATCAAAAACACACATAAGGTTTTTCTCTTACTAGAAATTATCTCCTTTCTCTCCTATAATCGGTCCAACCCCTAATCTTGCCTTTGTGTTATGATATCCAATATCCTACATTCCCAAGATCATCAAAAGATGGAGGTTTGATGAAGTCTTAGTTTTCAACATTTAGGGTAAGATTTAGAATCTTATTGAAAGTGTCATCGTCAATCTGACATGTTTTGTGATCAATTTTAAACATGTAGTAAGAGGTCCTCTTGACTTTCTTGATTATGAACCAGAACTGCTGCATGTAAAATTCTAGAACCTCGGTAGAAATGAGAAAGACGTTGTAGAAGGGAACGTTTTTAAGAATGTCCAAAGCGACTTGAAAAGTTTCCTCCGTTTGAGTCATAGAAGGATCTATCCTGAGATTACTTTTTGCTATCTTGACTCTGTCATCAGTAGGAACCAACATTTCATCATGTCCAGCTTGTTTGGCAATGTCTTGCTTCATGATTCTGCTTAAGATATATCCAATACAGTTTATACACATGACAAATATATACGTTACTGATTAGAAAATCTATCCTTGTTGTTAAGATTATATTTACTAGACTTTATGTTCTATGTTGCAATTGATTAAGTCTGGATTGTTATGCATTTTGAATCAGTGAACTGGTGATAGTCCTCAATTTTAGTCAAGATATACCGAAGTGTAATAGTCAAATTGCAATCCATGATCAATTTTATTTGTGTGTTAGTCTTTAAGTAATGCTTAATATATAATGTGTCATTCTTGTCTTGCTTATAAGGGTTGTTAAAAAATTTTTGAAGCATTTTTGTTCGTAAAATGTCACAAATCGCAGAACCTTATCACCTTGTCATACCTAATTCACATAATAGAATAAAACACAAATCACAAATCAGTCAGTTACACATTTCGCAGAGCAGGTGTTGACACATTTCATAGAACTGTCAGTTACACATTTCGCAGACTAATCAGTTATACAATTCGCAGAACAAACTGTTACACATTTCACAGAACAATACCATTTACACATTTCGCAGACAAGAACAATTTAAACATTTTGCAAACTTCATAGCAAAAAAACATTTTCTTAACTACTTTTGAGCATGTAAACTTGAAGACTAGGCTTTCTAATCCACTTTAACACTAAGCATGCCTCTTTTAACAACAACAAACCACCACTTAAACCAATTTTGGAAAATTTTAACTAAGGCAAAAAACAAATCAAGAAATGATTTTACCAATCAAGATAGGCAGTACATTAAGATTACTAAGGGAACCTAAGAGATACTTAAGAACAATCATTAGCACTTAATCTCATAACCAAACAACCATTAAATCTATTTCGAGATGAAGAACACAAACAAAATCAAAATTAATCCTATGGAATTCTAGCAATGAAACAGTGGTATAAACCCATTCACATAACTCATATCACCATCCTTATCACAAGCCCCTAAAAAATCAAACCCAAACGCAGATTTTTGCATAAACTCGAACACAATAATCAATGTATCTCACGAATGAGTTCAAGACAACCAAAACTATTATAACCATATACTTATCGACCTTATATGAACACAACCCCCAACTTAATTGGACAAAATCACATAAAAGTTTCTTATGAACACTAAATCAAAATTTAGGGATTTTGAGATATCAGTAGTGATTTAATCTAATTCTTTCAACAGGGATGATGTTAAGATGATACTAAACGAATTTTTAGTTTACCTTTTTTTGCTTAAAATCAACTCTAAATCTGCGTTTGAAGATGGCGACGAGAGTGAGAGGGAAAAAGAAAACAACACAAAGTTTTTAACGTTATGAAATAACAAAAAAAAATTCTCCCATCCTTATAGTTATTAGAATTGATGTTTCACTAGTTGGCAAGTTTAGTCCCTATAGTTTCTAACGTCTTTCAAATCCCTTTTACAACTTTCCTAAGGTATATAAGAGTTAGTGAAATGGCAACATTGGTCCTCCTAGTTGCAACCTATAATGTTAAAGCACACAAATTGTATTCTAAGCCCTCAAGGTTGAACAAGATAACATATTAAGCCTAAATGAGTTAATTGTCTTAACTCCCCTTTAAGAATAGATTCGTTATAGTTTAAAAAACTTTACCGTTTGTTCCGTGATTTAATTTGAGGAATCGTTTTAAAAGACATATTCAAATATTTCTCCCCCTCAAATAATGTCCCATTTTCTATTGAAAGAGCTGTAGACATTGTTTGAGAGATAGAATGAACTTTTAAAATATTTTCTGATGACAAATTGATATTCTAGTTTTCATTTTGATAAACAACACATTTATACCACCAAAAACAAGATTTCTCTTATTTTAACAAATAAGTGCACTAACACGTACACTTATTTTCAAAAAAGAAAAGTATATTTTTTGAAAATATTTACAACTTCTGTTCGAACTTCATTTACAGCACCGTATCATTATTGAACACATTTCTAAGGCCGTAAATATTATCGATTCCAAAAGACATGTCAGCATTACATATTTTTTGTGTATTTCTGGTTTTATATTTTTGTATTTTCTTTTTTGAAAGGTTTTATAAGAATGAAAAATCTTTTTGTGTTTTTATATTTTCTTATATATATATGATACATATTATATATCACGAGTTACCACCATTACTCGTCCTTTTCCTCTGACAAACTCTTTAGTGTATCAGAAGACATGCTTTTCATACCTAGCTTTTCAACCAAGAAGTTGAATCTTTCTCTCGGTAATGCTTTTGTGAAGATGTCTGCAAGTTGATATTCAGTTCTGACAAAGTAGAGTTCCACTACTCTATTCTCCACTTGCTCCTTAATAAAATGGTAGCATGCATCGATGTGCTTTGATCTGGAGTGTTGAACGTTGTTGCAGCATAGAGCAATAGCACTCTTGTTGTCACAGTATAGAGGAATCTTATTGAATTTAAACCCATAGTCTGTTAGATGTGATCTCATCCAAAGGATTTGAGCATAACACCCAAATAAGGCAATATATTCACCCTTTGTACTCGAGATCGCAGTGCTCTTTTGTTTCTTTAATGAACAGCTAACAAGTTTATCCTTTAGGAATTGTGCACTTCCAAATGTGCTGCGTCTAGTATCTTGACACCCGGCTTTGTCTGCATCTGCATATGCTGTTAGAGTAATGCAAGAATATTTCGAATACCAAAGACCCATATCAATGGTTCCTTTCAGGTATCGAAAGGTCCGCTTAACTGCATGTAGATGCTTTTCGCTAGGCTTTGACTGATACCAGGCACACATGTGCACTGTAAATACAAGGTCTGGTCTGCTGGATGTAAGATACATTAAGGAACCAATCATACCACAGTAATGTGTAAGATCGACTGGTTTCCCCTGTAGATCTTCATCCAATTTACTTTTGTCCACCATAGGGTTGTCAACGGGATAACTAGATAGCATACCATATTTCTTTATTATTTTAAAAGCATAATTGGATTGGTTAATAAAGATGCCTCTGGGACTTTGAGAAATCTAAAGTCCTAGAAAGAACGACATTTTACCCATCATTGACATCTTGAATTTAGAAGATGTTATTTTAGCAAAATCATCCCACATAGCAGGTTTAGTAAAGGCAAAAATTATATCGTCGACATAAATTTGTACCAATAAGAGGTCGCGGCCTGCTTTTCTTGTGAATAGAGTAGGATCGACTGCACCCTTGGAGAATTCTTATGATAGAAGAAAACTAGACAGCATATCATACCACGCGCGTAGGGCTTGTCTAAGACCATAGAGTGCCTTTTCAAGCTTGTACACGTGATTTGGCTTGTCTTGATCTACGAATTCTTCCGGTTGAGTAACATAAACCACTTCGCGCAGATCGTCATTCAAGAAAGCCGTTTTGACATCCATCTGATAGATTGTCATATTCTTGTTGGCAGCATTAGGAATGAAGATACCAATGGCTTCTAGTCTAGCAACAGGTGCAAACGATTCCTCAAAGTCTATACCCTCCTCTTGTCTATATCCTTTAGCAACTAATCGAGCCTTATTTTTTAGTACACCACCACACTCGTCTTTCTTGACTTTGAAGATCCACTTTAATTTGATTATCATAATGAGATTCGAACATGGTACTAATTCCCAAACTTGCAGTCTCTCAAATTCATGTATCTCTTCTTGCATAGCTTCAATCTAAGAGGATTCGAGCATTGCCTCTTTAAAATAATTCGGTTCAACTAAAGTGAGAAAGGCATCGAAATAACACCACATGGCTTCTGTTTTAAGTTTCTTTCTTATGGAGACAGATCGAGAAGGATCTCTAATCACATTTTCTAGTGGATGATTTTTAGTCTATTTACCAAGAAGTTGATTCTTCATGAAGTGTTTCATGAAGTGGATCATTATGAAAATGTGGTTTTTTGGTGATTATTCAACACCTTGTGAGATAATTAGAGTGTTTTTTATTCTTGAGTTGATCAAGTGCTTACAGATGGTGCATCCTGTTCAAGTGAAGTAGATACATGTGAACCGGTTAGATTAGCAGGTCTTCGAGCAGCAGCTGCGAGAACTAGAGAAACAACACTTAGGGTAAGGTTAAAGAATTCATCAAACATTGGTTGGAACAAGATATCTTAATCATTCTTAGTCAGCGGAGCATAAGGTGGTTGAGGAATATGATTAGGAACGTGTCTAGAACTGAGTGTTCCTAGAGTCATAACTTGAGGCGAAGGTCCTGAACTGAACTGTTCAGAAGCCATTGTTGTCAGCTCATCAAAGGTTACATGAATTGCTTCCATGATTAGTCGGGTTCTTTTTTTGTAGATACGGAATGCCTTCTTTTCAGGAGCGTAACCAATGAAAATACCAATATCTGCCTTTGCTTTCAATTTAGCCAAATCCTCACTATCATTGGTCGGATAACACATGGAACCAAAGATATAAAGGTAAGATAAATCTGGTTTCTTATCGTGCATTACCTCATATGGAGTTTTGTTATAACAGAGACGTATAAGGGATTTGTTTTAGGTATAACAAGCTGTATTGACTGCTTTTGCCCACAGAAACAATGGAGCTTTAGAAAAAATAAACATAGTGCGAGCAGCTTCCACTAAAGTGCGGTTCCGTCTTTCGACAACGCTGTTCTGTTATGGAGTGCGAGCAACGGATGTTTGATGTGATATTCTGACATTTTCATAATATTCACGAAGAGTCTGATTCACAAATGCAGTTCCATTATCTGTTCGGACATTGAGTATAGTTGTATTCATACGAACTTCTATTTGCTTCAAGCATTTGATGATGAACTCAGGATCCTTTGATCTTAAAAACTTGGCCCATGTAAATCTTGAGTAGTCATCGACGATAACCAAGATATATTTCTTCCCATTTATACTCTCCACACGCATTAGCCCGCAAAGATCTATATGCAGAAGAAATAGTTTTTCTTGATTAGTGTCGTCAGCTTTGGGTTTATGAGAAGATTTCTTGCTTTTCCCTAGGGAACATGCCGAACATATATGATCTTTCTTGAATTTCAGCTTAGGTAGACTTCGAACAAGACCTTGCTTAGCCAACTGATTAAGAGTTCTGAATTTTAAATGAGACAACCATCGGTGCCATAACCAGCTTTTAGTCTTTGAGGCTTTAGATAACAAACAAATTGGAGAAGACTTCAGCAAATCATCCATTAAAATGGTGTATAAATTTGTATCTCTTGATCCATAAAGTAAATCAGCACCATCTAAATTCCAAACATAACACCTGTGTTTCCGGAATGCATCTTTAAGATCCGAGTCACAAAATAAACCCACAGAGAACAAATTGTGCCAGAGACCCTCAACATAATAAACCTGAGAGATTGTAACATTCCCTAGCTGATAATCACCATAACCCATAATCTTTGCAATCTGATCATTCCCAAATCTAACAGTACCCAAAAATTTGCTAACGAAGTTGATAACCTGAGAGAGCTGCCCGGTCATATGCTTAGAGCAGCCTGAGTCCAGGTATCAGAGTACGATTTGTATGACCTGAAATTGACACGGGAAGAAGATGGAGTAGTAGAAACAATGGATCCCTAGTTTTGCATGGGTTCCGAGTTGTTAGAAGGCTTAGTTCCTAAGATGCTAGGAGTGTCAATAAACTTAACAGGTTTTGCAACTGTTGTGCTCCTATGGAAAACTTTAATTTCTGGATTTGGTACATTAGCGTTTGGTTTAGGTGGTATATTTTTCTTAGGAAGCACTGCTTTTGTTGAAGTGATCCTAGTTAAAGGGCACGCGTTTTCAACTATAGTGAAATTTCTACCCATAGGCACCCACCTATATCCAACACTAGAATATATTTTTCCAGTTGGTTTCCACGTTTTCTTCTTTTTGCTCTTAGAATTTCTAGGTTTCATAGCTTTAGATTTTACTTGAGCATTTACATCAACAAGATAATCGTGAACACATGAATCATGGATAGAATCAAACATACATTCATTGCAGGTAGCACACACAAGTTTAGAATTCACATTCAACACATAACGCTTAACATTTTCATTACAGACTGTTTTAGAAATACGATTCATATTATTTAAACATGACCTAGCAATCCTAGGATGGTCTTCTACTTTATTTTTCTTCTTGTTACTACGTGAAGTTTGTGGTATCTTATCATTCTTTGTATTGCTCCTATGCTTTGATCTGCTAGCTATAGTAGAACAACTTACTCCCGTAGAAGGTGACATAGAATTATTAGTGGTCTATTTTTCCTGTGGCTTTACCTGTTTGTGTGTGTTATCATTTGATGTTTTACATGGTTCTGCAAACCTAACTTTCCTAGTCCTATTTATTAGTTTAACAACAACTAACTTATCACTTACATGTTTTGTACTAGGACATGTAGCACTAACATAGATAAGCAATTCCTGAATGCGTGTGACAAACTTACAAGCAGAGGCTAAGTTACTTTTTAAAGGCCTTAATTCTCTAGCATCTTCAATGATTTCACGAAGTATATCAGTATTTGCTTGGGTATGCTTAAGATAGTCTACATGTGTAGCCATATTATTATTTATGCAAGGGGAAGGTGGCAAATCTAATTTATAAACATTTGAAGTAACCACATTCGAATTATGCACATTTTGAACACTTTTAACAGTTATCTTCCCTTTTAAGTTCGCAATGTGTTCCTTCAATTTCCCAATCAAGACATTCTTAGCTTCTAACGGAGCTTGCAATTCATTTATTATGAAAAAATCCTTAAATTCAGAAGCATCCTAATTATGAGATGGTTTGTTATTTTAAAAACTTTGTTAGGAATACAAAAAGTATCGGTCACTTCCAATATAGATAGTCATAGCTCGTAGATTAATCAAATGTAATGTTAGTAAGCAAACCGGGCCAAAGACACATGGAAAGCCCATTACTTAAGCCCATGGCCGATTATTGCGTGATGTATAAATACCCTCTCCACACATGGAGAGGGTGTTGGTTGGTTCATTTCTCACACATAATCTAAGCTTTCTTTCTTTGTTACTTTCTCTTACTAGAACCTTCCTCCCATCCACTTTCTCTCTCTAGAATTTTTTCATTGTTATTTGGTGTTATAGATTTCTAGTATACTACAATTGGTATCAAGAGCCATGGCGTGATTATTTTAGTTTTATGTTTGTTTTGTTTGTTTCGTTTTTCTTTATCAAACCGTACCATTTTTCTTATTTTTTCCTTGTTTTCGAAGCTTCTTATCTACACTAAAGGATCATTTACCTTGGTAAATCTGATCTAGTATCTTTAGGATATATGCGTACAAGCTTAGATTCAAGAAAAACATCATCTTTGTGCATTTTTGTGTTCGAAAAAGCTTTAGAAAGTACAATTCCTGATTTCAAAATTTTTGGCTTAAAATTCATAAATTTTGCATTTTTAAGGTACCTATAGGCTTAGTAATACTTGTTGTACAAGAAATTTTAGGTAAAAATGATCAAAAGTGAGTCTTTTTATGTTTTGAAATATCTGAGTTTCATTTTGTTGAAGGCGAGTTAACAATTCTTTGGTGAAGGCGAATTAGCAATTGCTTTGGTGAAGGCGAATAAGCAATTGTTTGTCGAAGGCGAATTAGCAATTGTTTGTCGAAGGCAAATTAGCAATTATTTGTCGAAGGCGAATTAGCAATTGTTTGTTGAAGGCGATTTAGCAATTTCAGTTAAAGGTGAATTAACAAGATTCTTTGCATGGTGAATTAACATCTTTCCATCAGAAGGCAATTTAGCAGTTTACTTTAGAAGGCGATTTAACAGATTTCCTTTAGAAGGCGATTTAATAGATTTCTTTTACAAGGCGATTTAACAGCTTTCCTTCACAAGGCGATTTAGCAAGAGTCCTAAGCCAAGGCGAATTAATAGTTTTTTCCTTTATAAGGCGATTTAACAAATTCCCTTTACAAGGCGATTTAACAACTTTCAAAAGGAAAATTAATTCACTTGAACACTCAAATTTGCTAAAGTAAATTATACGGTTTATCTCTTTGATTTGTAAAATCCCGTGAAACATTCAATTGTCTTCCTGGTTTTATCAAGAGTTGTAAAATCTCATGTAGTTTCAAGACTTACAACACTCAAAAGACAACTCACTAAACAACACAATTACTTTCAATCATTGTTCGATCCATAAGTAATCTAATAACATCAAAACAACATGGATTCAATTATTCCACTTGGACAAAAGAATACTCTTGCTAAGTACATGATACTCTCCGGTGCTGACAATCATCCACCAATGTTGTACAAGGGATTGTATGCTTCTTGGAAAAGTAAAATGGAACTTTACATGCAAAACAGAGAGCACAGAAGAATGATACTTGAATTAGTTAAAAACGGTCCACTCATTTGGCCTACTATTGAAGAGAATAGGGTAACTAAAACAAAGAAATATGTTGAATTATCTGCTGTTGAGAAAATCCAAGCTGATTGTGATATGAAAGCAACCAATATCATTCTTCAAGGTCTTCCAGCTGATATCTATCCACTTGTGAATCATCACAGAGTTGCCAAGGATTTATGGAAGAGAGTTCAATTACTGATGCAAGGTACTTCTTTGACTAAGCAAGAAAGAGAGTGTAAACTGTATGATGCATTTGATAAGTTTACTCACATTAAGGGGGAATCACTTCATAAGTATTACTTGAGATTCACTTAGTTGATTAATGACATGAACATTTACAACATGAAAATAGAGCAATTTCAAGTTAATACCAAGTTCTTAAACAGTCTTCCACCTAAATGGAGTAAGTTTGTGACTGATGTCAAACTTGTAAAAGATTTGCATTATACAACTTGATCAGCTTCTTGCTATCTTAGAAACAGAACACGAAACTCCATGAAATGAAGTCTGTCACTTATGCGTGAACGTAATAAGATCAACTTGCTTTTGTTTCAAATCAGCAGATGACACCATCATCCACTTCAAACACTTATCAGTCTTCATACAACAATCCTCAGATTAAACAACAATTTCCACCATCTCGGTGTGGATCAATTCATCCCAATCAACATTACTCATCTACTTATCCATCACAACCTCAATCCAATCATTCATTAGTTCAACCATCATATCCATATAAGTCTTAAATGAATCATCAAACCTCATTTGTTCCACAAATTGCTTATCAATCACCTCAAGTTTCTACACAACCAATGATTGAGTCACCTCTTGTAGACTCAAGTTTTGTTGTTCCTGTATTCTCTCTAGGAGATGATCTAATTGCTTGTCTCAACAAGGTAATGGCTTTTCTAATAGTTGTATCTTCCTTAAGGTTCCCCTCAACCAACAATCAACTTAGAACTTCCTCTAATCCAAGAAACCAAGCCACTATTCAAGATGGCAGGGTCACAGTGCAACAAGTTCAGGGGAGACAACGTCAAAGTTATTTTGGCACTGGTTATAAGAGTAATGCTACTAGTTCTGGGGGAAACAATGCTAGTGGACAGGCAAGGGTTGTTAAATGCTACAACTATCAAGGTGAAGGACATATGGCTAGGCAATGCACTCAGCCTAAGCAACCAAGGAATGCAACATGGTATAAGGATAAAGCAATGTTAGCTGAAGCTCAAGAAGCTGGACAAATTTTGGATGAAGAGCAACTCGCATTTCTTGCAGATCCAGGAGTTCCAGATGGTCAAGCTGTTCAGATAATCATTCTAAATAATGCTGCTTTTTAGACTAAGGATCTTGATACTTATGATTCTGACTGCGATGATATCTCGAATGCAAAAGCGGTTCTCATGGCCAACATTTCCAACTATGGTTCTGACGTTATCTCAGAGGCACCTTATTCTGAAACCTATCTTAATGATATGGAAAATCAAAGTGTGCATGCAATGCAGGATTTTGAACAAACACCAGCTGTAGATTTTACAGATAATGAGATACATAGTGATAGCAATATCATTCTGTACTTTGAATATTTCAAGAAACACAACAGGAAAATGTTCAAGATACTAATTTGCAGGCACAACAAGATTCAATGATCTTATCTGTGATAGAACAAATGTAGGAACAAATGATTAATTATGTAAATAATTAGGAAAAGGCTAATAAGGAACAGAATAGTGAATCAGTAACCGCTGAGCTAGAGAGATATAAAGAACGAGTCAAAACTTTTAAACAACGTCTTAATATTGATTTAAGCAGTCATAAAAAAATGGTTGATTCTCAAATGGATGATATGATTAAAGAGAAGCTTGCACTAAAAGAACAAGTTGACTCACTTGAGCAAAATCTTTCTAAACAAATCAAACAAAAGGAATGTTTATTGCAAACATTTACGGTTTTCAAAAATGAATCCAAAGAAAAAGAAAATAAATATATGGAAAACGAAATTGATTTGGAAAAGAAGATAAAAGAACTTGATAATATTATTTTTAAAGTGGGTCAATCTGCTCAAACAGTGCACATGTTAACAAAGCCTCAAGTTTTTTATGATAATATATACAAGCAAGCTCTAGGTTATGAAAATCCGTTTTACCTTAAGAAAACTCAGCGGATTAAACCAACCTTGTATGATGGTATTGTTATTTCAGCTAAACATGTTGTTATGCCTGTGATTGATGATGAGGAAACATTGATTTTGGAAGAAGAGAGTCGATCAAAAATGTTTGAAAAAGATAAGGATCCAGAGGACATTAAACAAATAATTTTCTATAATCCGTATTGATTATGAAAAATTAAATAGTCTATCTTGATGATTTTGGGATAACGTTTTACTCTACAACAAGTATGTCGGCTGTACAGCTTTCTGGTTGCGGTATGTACATCCCTACAGTAAACCTTCTGATGCATCCCCTATCAAAATAGAAGCTCATAAGGAACTTCCTAAGGGTAGCTTGGTGAATGAAAGCCTTAAAAAGCTTAAATTTCACCTTGTTAGGTTTGACAATGTGGTGAAGATAAGGACTACACCTAATGCTCGTACAGAAGGTGAATGGGTTGTAAACATACTAAAACTATTTTTAACAATGAAATTATTTCATTTCTAAAATCTTTAAAAGACATCTTCAATGTTTGTGATAGAGATCTTCTAAATGAAATAATGGAAGTATAGACAGTTTTTGACCAAATGGACGTTGTTGTTTAACAGTCTTCAGTTGACAAACAATGTTTAGACATTGCTAAGAAATAATTACTTTTAGAAAATGATCGACTCTTACAACAAATCATGTATCAAGATGTTCTTTTAATTGTGATAAATTTTATGTCTTTGTTTGGTGAATCTGTGAATATGGATAGAAAGAGAAAAGAATATTGTGATAAGTGTTTCAATCTTGAGGCCGAGCTTTTGAAATCACAAAATGCGCATAATGATCTTTTGAAAAGTTACTCACAACTTGAAAAACATTGTATTTCTCTTGAATTGTCAATACAACTCAATCAAGAAATTTTTCAAAAAGATGAATCTTGTAATAATGAAAACGCTCTCGAAATTCTAGAATTTTTTAAAAATAATGATTTGAAAGCTCAGATTCAAGACAAAGACAATACCATTTGTAAGTTGAAGGATATGATAAAATCAATGAGAGAAAAGTCCAAGGAAGAGAATCTCAAGTATGATTATGGTGAAATAGAGACCAAAAATGTGGAACTGGAGAATAGTGTGGCAAACTGATTTTGGAAAATGAGCATCTTTGTAATAAAATTAATCAGGTGAAACAGGTTTTTAAAGAGCAGATTGACTCAATAAAAAAGATACGTATTCGTATTAAAGAACAGAGTGACTCTTTAATTGATAAACTGAACTTAAAATCTGCTAAAAATGAGGATTTAGAAGCTCAAATTCAAGATAAGGTTTTTGTGATAACGTGATTAAAAAACGATTTACGCAAAATAAAAGGAAAAGAAATTGTTGACATTGCTGCACAAATACCATCTGGCAACACTATTGTTCCAGGAATGTTTAAGCTGGACTCAGAACCTTTGGCTCCTAGGTTATTGCAAAATAGGGAAGCTCGCATAGATTACCTTAAGTACACTCAGGAACAAGCTGGTATTCTTTGGAAAATAGTCAAACAAGCTAAAGCAAAACAACCTTTAGATAAAGAGTTAGACTTTGCCTATAAGCATGCCCAAGGAATTCAGGAGTTACTTGTATATGTTCGAGATACATGCCCTAATGCGATTAATCTTAGTGCAAAAAAGGTTATTGTCACACCTAAAAACAAGGTCAAGAAAGTTAGGTTTGCTAAATCTCTCACATCCTCAAGCAACATTAAACAGGTAGAGTCATCTACAACATCAGATTCTAACACACCTGTGTTGTCTCCTAAAGCTATTGTGTGAGCATCTAACACACCGCGAATCGAGATAGATGTCCTCTCTCACTCTGTATCCTCCCCCACAACTCCCTCTCCACTCCGTCACCTTCACCCACCACCATGCTCGTCGCCGTCCGCCCCTATCTCGGATTGTAGTTCGCTCGTCTAACTGTAATTGTGGATCAAACCTTACGATAATAAAAGGAATGATAGGATCTCGCGAACACCAAGTAGGAACATGAAGAATAAAGTAAAAGCCCAACCTTGGAAAGTTAATAAAAAGAATCGTGTTGTTGAACCTATTCATGATGTTGATGTTAAGCATTCACTGTTAAATGCGAATTCTGAACCTATTTGGTTGACGTTTTAAATAGATGAAAATTGAATTTTTAAGTAATCCTGACAAAAATGAAAGACCCAAGACCCTCCCTAGGATACTATTCGGTCAAGGAGAGCAAGGAGAGACAAGAAGGCTATTTTTTAGTTAATATGTCTCCTTAGTACACTTAAAACCACCATAACCTCAACCATTTCACTCATTATCTCATTTCAAAATAACACAAAAAAATTTATCTCTTCCTTTCTCTCTCTATACTCGGCCGAACCACAAGGAAGAAGAAAAACAAAGATTTTGAAGATTTTGCCAAGAACACGGGTTAAGAATATATTATTGGGTTGATAGCTAGTAGTTTTGGGTTGTAGAAACAAGGTTTTTAGTCTTACACGCGCGTCTCGATCGAACCAAGCTCATCAAACAAGTAAGTTTTTATAAAACTTTGAATTTAAGTTGTACTTTTGTGATTACGGTGATGTCTAGACGCTAGTTGTACAAGTTGATCGTCAAAAAGGTCGAAACTTGAAAACGAATAAATATAAAGGGGTGTTGTGCGTCGGCTTATAAAAGAAAGGAAGAAAAGGGTTTTTGAGTTTAAATAAAATGGTTGTTGTGGTAATTTTTCATTTTTGTAAAATTGCTTATAAGGGCTTATTTGGGGGTTTTGCTTACTTAATAAGCTAGGGAATAGCTTATTGAACTTATGGGATTTTTAGTATAAAGGGGTTTTAGTGTGGGCTCGGCCCAACCAACCCATTTGGCTATGCTCGGCCCAACAAGGGTCCGTTTGGTTTGGTTCCGGCCCAACAAGGGTGCGTTTGTGTTGGTTTCAGCCCAATAAAGGTGTGTTTGGTTTATTAGGTCTGACACCAAGGTGGTCTCGGCCCATACGAACTTGGTAATTAGACTTAGTCCATGGTTAAGCTTATAGCTTATTTTGTTTTGGGTTCGGCTTATTTTGAGCTTATTGATTTTCAGCTTATATAAAACGTTATATTATGAGCTTATATCTTATTGTTCCGGCTTAATGAGTCACGGTTATGGGATTTTGATTTATGTTTGTTATAACTTAATGGGCTTAAGGTCCATTGGGTTGAATTATATTTTAGGGTTTATGAAAAGGAGTATGGACAAATCTTTGCTATCGGGCTAAGTAACTATAGGATCCCGTAACACTTCACTTCATAGAATCAAACACGAATTACAACTAGAAAAGTGAAAGGAGGTGAGTTGTTTTAGGACTAAGGGAAATTTTGTTGGACTTATCGGAATTTAAAGAAGGTTATTTTACTACGTTTTGATAAAATATGTTGAAAATATCGATGAGGTCGGAAAATGTCAAATTTGTGAAAAAGTGTTTTGGATTAAGTTTGAGGCCTTGGAAAAAGTCATAAAAACGTACGAGTCATGTCAAATTTTGAAAATAAATTTACACTTAGAGACGTTGTTTAAAAAAGAAGTTTTCAAGGATTTAATTAATAAAAGGTCATTTTACTTGGGAATTTAATGCAAAGAAAAATATATTTTTCTCAAAATCCTTTTCTTGAACATTTAACATTTATAGATGTCTTGTCGATCTTAATTGAGAAAATGAACGGGGGAAATCTTAAAGAAGATTAAGTGTCGAGGTAAAAGGGCCCATTGACATACATATTAATAAGCGAAAAAGATGTTGTAACTACCCGTTAGCCTGATAAAAGACGTAATGATTATAAAAATTTATATTTCCTTTTAATTTAAATTATTAAGACCATATAAAAATATATATATAATATATATAGTATATCTACTAATATAAATAATATATATATATATATATATATAGTGAGACTTTCTTTTCAGAACCATTCTTAATGCGAGAACTGACAGAACCATCAAAAACATGGATGTACGCCTTTAATAATTGTATTTTTGCACATATGTTCTAAAAACAACATATATGTTTTAAAAAAACATAGTTTGTTTATGAAGAATTGATAAGAAATTGAAAACACAAAATTTTTCTTTGAAGTGTTCATTAAGTTCCTTATAAGGCTGCAACAACAATATTGCGACCGGAGCTAAATTTTTTGTGAAAAAGAGGAAGGAGTTCATGATGAATATCTGAAGAACATAGGTGGAATCTAATTGATTATCATGTATTTTTTTATTTTTAAAAGGCTTGCATGTATTTTTTGTGGTTTCTGTCGAGTTCTACGCACTAAGAATGGTCTGAAAAGAAAGTCCCCCATAATATATATATATATATAAAGTATAAATATATATATATAATATATATAAATAAATAAATCACTTGTCGATCATAATTAAGGAAATGAAAGGGAAATCTTAAAGAATATTAATTGTTCGAAGTAAAGGCCCATTGGAACATGGACAAATTAAGTAGACGAGATGTTGTAACAACCCGTTAGCCCTATTAATCCTACGATAATGATTAAAAAAAAATTCATATTAAGTAACGAGATGTTGTAACTACCCGTTAGCCCGATAATAAGACGATAATGATAATAAAATATTATTATTTCTTTTTTTTTAAATTATTAAATACTTAAATAAACATATGTATATATATATATGTATATATATAGCGCATGGATTTTGGAAATGCAGATTATTTGTCTTCAACTTTTGAGCTCTCGCTCATTCTTTTTTGTCGGTTTTCTTGCGGAGTATTTTGGTCGATTGTATCGTTCAACGATCTGAAGTGTTTAAGCTTTGTTGTATTGATGTCGCACTTTTCCCAAGTGTTTTTGAGTCGTTTTCGCGTAACTATCACACAACCATAATATGAGATAAAGTGTTGATAACGAGATAAAGTCTTAGTAATAAGATGATGGTTTTTGTAATAAATTAAAGATGTGAGATAACTAGTTGGAATGATATGAATTGGAAATGGGATTTTGGGATGAAAATGAGGATTTTGCGTGAGTTAATGCGAACACTTGTACAACAAGATAATTTTGTACGAGTATTGATTTTGAGTATTAATTAGGTCATTGTCGGGTACATTGTGCGCTTGCGTAGAGGTTGTTTGTGTTCTGCCTTATTTGAGATTGTGCGGTTGCTTTGATTGCTGATTGATGTGAGTTCTCGTATCCCCACTTTTTACTGGTTTTTCCATTAAGGGAAAATGATACTTAAATGTGTTTTGAAATGTTTTGAATTGATCTGTGCGAAATGTAGTTTTGTTTTTGGGACAAGATATGTGCTTATGACTGTTATGTGAATATTATTTGTTGATTTACTTACATGTACTGTGTTTGGCATGGCAAGGTTCTGTGTGGTACTTGCATGTACTGTGTTTGGCATGCAAGGTTTTGTGTGGTACTTGCATGTACTGTATTTGGCATGCAAGGTTCTATGTGGTACTTGCATGTACTGTGTTTGGCATGCAAGGTTCTATGTGGTTCACCCTAATATAGTGCTCCAGCTGGTAGGCCCTTTAGGTACGTAAGTGACATATTGTGATTGACTAGTGGGGATGCTATGTCTTGGATTGTTACATATATTTACTGTCATATAGCACTATTATCCACTGTTGAAATATTGGCACAGGTTTTGGGTTTAAGGTCAAACCTACGAGCTCCCCAACATTATTGTTGACATTTTCGAGTATCATTTTCAGGTGTGTCAAATCAAAGGTATGTGATTAGTATTGGAAGAGAAAAGATGTAGCCCACCACCAGTAACATTCCACTTATGCACTAATCATAGATTCTTTTTTGACATGCATGCACTTAGTACTCAAATATATATATGAACTTAGCACTAAAACATATATGCACTTAGCACTGAACCATAGATACTCTTTGACATATATACATTTCGTTTCTATGTAAGCTGAGATCTAAAATTGTTTTTTATGTTTCGCAATTGGTGGCTAACTGATGCTTGCTAATCTTAACTGATTGAGTTTTCTTGTCATGTACACATGATTAGTGTTATATTATAAATTGATTTTTTATAACTGAATAGTGGGTAGTAAGGTTTGTTAATGATCAATGGTGATAACCAATAACTTTAGTAAATCGAAAGGGGTAATGTGAACTAGTTTTGTTAATGATTATTGATGATAGTATTGTGTCAAAATTTTCCTGTTGATGATATGTATATTATGTCTCGTTCAAAAAAAAGATATACTCCGTATATATTATGTCAAAATCTTAGTTGCCTACTGTTCGGGTCGAATCCATAAAGAGTAATGCGAACTAATTTTATCCTTTGTTAATCAAGGTTATTCATGAGTCTGTTATTCAAGGTTATTAGTCATATTTAACTGGTTCTTTTTTTTACTTTTATATATTTTTTAAGTGAGAATGGCTCAATCATAAAAAAAGGGTATGCGATGAAGATGTTCTCACCATGCACATATGTTCTTGGCGTGCATACATATATGTACATGTGTTTTTAGAAGTCGTGCACATATGTTCTCGACGTGCATACATGATATACTAATTGTTACAAAAATGTGCCGCATCTACTATGTTCTGAAGTATAACTCTACTTAATCGTTGGTATAGAAATTTTTAGGTTCATGTGATATGAATAACTAAATTTTTAGGTTCATTTAATAATAGTACAATAGTATATTATCATGACTACTGAGGTTTAGATATGTTAGACTCTTACTTTATGTATGTTCCAAAATAGAGGCTCTGTAAACATGAAAGTTTTGCAATGATATCTTGTTTTTGTCATAGGCTTGTTACTGGTACTTAGTTTAAACTTCTAATGTGTACATTATAAAAGCATCTAAATCAATAGGTAGTTTACTAGCAGGTAGTTTAAATTTTTAATGTGTACATTATGTTAAGAATTTTCATTGCTGCAAATCTTTGGTTTGCATGTCTTGTGGTGCAACTATGTGTGCAAGCAGTGGTCTCGTTGTTTTGTAATAGCATTCTTGTGATATTTGTCTACTATTGTGCATATATGTTTTTAATAAATTCATTTATTGGTTGATAAATAAATGCTAAGGTATTTGTTTTCTATGTCTCGTTGATTTATTTTCATAGCTAATATGATTAACTATTTGATTTGTAGTTTTTAGTTTTTTTTTGTCTCGGATCTACCTGATCCTTTTCGTTTGACTTTTAGTTTTAGGTATACTTCAGTATTAATCACTGAATTCTGTCTCTGCGCGGAATTGCTTTGCTTCCGACGTTCCCTTCGTTCGACGCTTTGCTTTAGCTTAAAACTGTAGTTTTATGTTTGTTGGTACTTCATGTTATCCTATAGAGTAGTGAAGCGATGCAGAAATTTGCGATGCATATTAGGCCGATCATGTGTACCTCGTACTGTGATTTTAAGGCATTTAAGTTATATTTTCTGTGTTTCTACAAATTTAGTTACCGCTTAATAAGATAATTTAGAAAATGAAGATAGACCTCATGCGTATCTTCAATATTCGTGCCACTCGTTCTTTGTGTTTGTTTAGCAGATCGTGTCCACTGCGATTAAAAGAACCGTAACCATGCACCAGGAATAGTAGTATTAGATTGTATTTGTTTAGCATATCATGTCTACTGCATCATTTGTGAGAGTCAGATTGATGTTAAACTTAGGGAGGTGCCTGCTGGCAACAAGAGATTGTACAAATGTAAGTTGTTTATGAATAGTGTATTGTTGTTTGTATTTTAATGCTCTTGTTGATTGATTTTTTTAGCTAATATGAGTATATAGAACATTGGTGTTTGATTTTATTTTTGGTTACTTTTCAGGGTTTTTTTGGTATTTTTGATGGTCATGGTGGATCTAAAGCCGCTGAATTTGCATCATAAAATCTCGAAAACAAGATTGATGAAAGATGACGATGACGTACAAGACCAATGATGTTGAACGGATGTAGACATGAATGCACTCATACATACAAGATGCAGCTTTTGAAGAAATACGATTATTGCATATGTGTTTTTTTGTAAAAACGTGTATAAACGCATTTTATCTTGCATACGTGTTCTTTTATATTAGAATGGAATGTAACATATAACTATTTGTGCCAATTTTATGTCATATATTTTGGTGTTATAAAAAAACAATTTTGAAAGATTAAAGAATGTGCACAATGAACATATGTGTAATTACCATATTAAGTTAAAAATGTACACTAGAAACATGGAATTTACAATATTAAAAAAACATATATGCACTCATTTTTTTTCTTTTGAAAACAGTATATACTAAAAAAATATAAAAATAAATAAAAATAAATAATTCCGAAAATTAAAAGGTTTAAAAAAAATCAAAATGTGTTTTGACTATTATACCCTTTTGAATTAAATAAAAAAAGGTAATGATACTAAATTCTAATTGGTTTAAAGTGGTTATATAGGTTCTGTACAAAAAAGTAGTTCTGCAAAGATATATATATATATTTATATATATATATATATATATATATATATATATATATATATATATATATATATATAGCGTATGGATTTCGGAAATGCGGATTATTTGTCTTTAACTTTTGAGCTCTCGTTTATTTCGTTTCGTCGGTTTTCTTGCCGAGTATTTTGGTCGATTGTCTCGTTCAACGATTTGAAGTGTTTAAGCTTTGTTGTATTGATGTCACACTTTGCCCAAGTGTTTTTGAGTCGTTTTCGCGTAATTACCACACAATCATAATATGAGATAAAGTGTTGATAACGAGATAAAGTCTTTGTTAATAAGGACGTTTGGTTTTTGTAATGAATTAAAGATTTGAGATAACGAGTTGGAATGATATGAATTAGAAATGGGATTTTGGGATGAAAATGAGGATTTTGCATGAGTTAAGGCGAACACTTATACAATAAGATAATTTTGTACGAGTATTGATTTTGAGTATTAATTAGGTCGTTGCCGGGTACATTGTGCGCTTGCGTAGAGATTGTTTGTGTTCTGCCTTATTTGAGATTGTGCGGTTGCTTTGATTGCGGATTGAGGTGAGTTCTCGTAGCCCTACTTTTTACTGATTTTTACGTTGGAAAAAAATGATATTTAAATGTGTTTTGAAATATTTTGAATTGATCTGTGCGAAATGTGGTTTTGTTTTTGGGATAAGATATGTGCTTATGACTGCTATGTGAATATTATGTGTTAATTTACTTCCATGTACTGTGTTTGGCATGGCAAGGTTATGTGTGGTACTTGAATGTACTGTGTTTGGCATACAAGGTTTTGTGTGGTACTTGCATGTACTGTGTTTGGCATGCAAGGTTCTGTGTAGTACTTCAATGTACTGTGTTTGGCATGCAAGGTTCTGTGTGGTTCGCCCTAATATAGTGCTCCAGCTGGTAGGCCATTTAGGTGCGTAAGTGACATATTGTGATTGACTAGCGGGGATGCTATGTCTTGGATTGTTAACATATATTCACTATCATATAGCACTATTATCCAATGTTGAAATATTGGCACAAGTTTTGGGTTTATAGTCAAGCCTACTGAGTCAACAACATTATTGTTGGACTGTTTTCAGAGTATCATTTTCAGGTGTGTCAATCTATGGTATGTGATTCGTATTGAAGAGAGAGACGGTAACCAAAGGGGATTGGGGGACTAGGTCGAGATGGTCGTGGTTTTGAATTATGTCAAGTTTTTAACTTGTAAAGTTTCTGTAAACTTCAGTTTTATGAATGTGAATTATAAAGTGTATGATCTTGTATCTTGTGCGATGAATGGTATCGTCGCATCCCGTGTTTCCGCCATGACGAGGTGTGACAGATTGGTATCAGAGCCAAGGTTATAGAGAATGCCGGTTTTTAGAAAATAAAAAGTGCAACTATAACCAGAAAGTGAAGTCTATTTTTAATAAAACCTCGAACATGGCGAAAGTTAAATAACCCGAGCAGTTCATGGTATTATTCCTAACTTACGCATAGCCTGATCAACTATTCTTAATCAGGAGGACTATGAAATGATGGGGTAGTTTTCCAAAAGTTAAGTTTAGAGGAGGGAAGGGATGTTGTGAGTAATGTGACACCGAAAAAAAATGATAGTTTTGTATAAAGTGATGTGAAACACTTTGCGAGTGTTTTGAGATTGAGATTATTTGATTTTAAGCGTTTGTCATGCTGGCTTAGTAGTAGTAGTGTGCGATGCCTAAAGAGTGTAAGTAAAATCATCGAGGGTAGCGATGATTGGTGGATTTATGTTGGCCATGCTTCCCCTAGAGTAGTGTGTGTTGTCTTGAGATATTTGTAGTGCATGTTGCCTTGGGAATTTTAATGGAAAGTCACAGGTAGCGACGTGAATTGAGGATACGCTTTTGTGGATTATGTGCTCGACCAGTTGTGCCTGTTCGGTATCGAACTTGGTCGGTGTTTATTCATTGTTTGTATTTTCTCGATATATTTTAATATATATATATATGTGTGTGTGTGTGTGTGTGTGTGTATGTATGTATATATACGGTTATGGACGTCTAATTTCAAACGATATAATGATTTGTATATGTAAGCATAATGATGCTGATAATTTGGATAAAAATATTTTATACTTATACCCTTTTATCGTGTTATCACAGGATGTCTACCCCAGTGTTTGTCCACCAAGGCTGACGGAGCCCAGAGCTCCTGAGTGCCCATGCCACTTCCAAAGGATCCCTATGAGGCCATTAGGCAGGCTTATTTGGATGGAAAAGACATTGAGTCTGAGCCTTTTGAGGACCCTATAGATACTAAGACACTTGAGTCACCCCTCGCTACAGCACCACCTATATCGCTATCTGAGAGTACCTCACCCGTTTAGATTCCCATTCTCCGCAGGACTGCACGTATGGCTGTGTGCGTTCCATATGCAATGTCATCGGTCCTCTCTGCCAGTATGGCATATATGGCAGCTATGTTTGAGTTCGCGCTCCGTAAGCAGTTTCGGTCCTCTTACGAGAGTTCGCCATCTGTGTTGCCACCAGACCTTCCCTCACGGAAGCGTTATCGAGGTACATCTGAGTTAGTAGAGGATAGTAAGGAGGATGATGATGAGGAGGATGAGGAGATAGAGGAGAGTATGGATTCTGACAGTGTGAGTTAGGACGCAGAGGATGATGGTCCTACTGCAAAGGATGAGGATCCTGCTGTGGAGGACGAGGGTCTTACTGTAGGGGTCGAGGGCCCTGGTATGCATGATGAGGGCTATGGTTTAGTTGATGAGAGACATGGTAGGGATGATAAGAGTCATGGTATAGACGACGAGGGTTATAGTATAGAGAGTGATAGACTTGGTTTAGAGGAGGAGGAGGCTGCACCTAGGGGTCAATAGTAGGAAGCTCCAGTTGCGGGGATAGCTGTGAGTGCGCCTTTAGGACTTAGGTATGAAGCGTTGAGGTGCCGTGAGTTAGCATTAGAGGAGGGTGATGTATACAGTACGTTTGAGGTCAGACAGGGTTCTGGATCGGCACCAGAGTCCGAGAGACCTGAGAGGGTGTCAGCATTTAGACAGCCCACACTTACCACATAGACAGACCCGGAGGACGGTATGATTTATATTGATATTCCTGATTACCCACCACCAGCACCACCTGTACAGACACCACCTTCACCCGAGTGGACATCTGGTTCACTTTCCATTTCTCCATCACATTCTGATGTTCCATCACCTATTTCATCGCCTATGGTACCTTTGACAGTACCATCTCCTATAGCTACACCCACTACAGCTGAGACTGAGGGATTTCTGGCTAAGCTAGGAGCTCAAGTTGAGATGCAGGGGGGATTGATTAGTGATCATGCAGTACAATTAGAGGAGTTATCGCCTGCTCTATTTAAGAGGTATGATAGGGACATAGGATAGCTATT
>BQNB010083978.1:0-13107 GCA_026074375.1 Tanacetum coccineum
GGAATATTAAATAAACGGTATGTTCGTGTAATCTGTTCATGACTTAGGAAATAATTACATAGATCATCAGAAGTGTGACAAAGCAACAACACTAAGAGAAGCAATCTAGGGAGTAATACATGACTAAATGAATACAATCTTTTTATTATATTGTTATCACCATTAGCGTAATTTATTACTTAGTTTAATAGCTAAAACCAACCAAACCTATCAAATATATGATATTACTGTTTTCTTATAAATATAAAAATACAAAAATAATCTTCTCTCAACCCCTAGAATTTTGTTAGACCATGATCAAACCTTCCCAACCTATTCCCCTAAAGAATGATAACAACCCCCGAGTCTTGCCTATACTACTACTACAACGGTTAGGTACTCTGCCTAGGGAGTTGTAAAACTTCTTGTAGAAGTCCCTTACGACAACCGCATCAACGACCCATCCTTCTTAAGATTTTATCAAAATGATGATATCCCATTGTGGGGGAACATGCGACAGAAGGCAGAAGGATAGGATGGTCCAGAGTGGGTCGTTAGGAGCAAGTTCAAGGTTAAACTATCCAACTTTATGCTCGAAAAAAATCTCCATGCAAAGGGATTGGGAGAAATGCTTAACCAGCATCGTAACGGAATACATGAACAATTCTCTCAGATTCTTGCGACATTTGGAAAAATTCAAACACCAATGCCCAAACACGATGCACCAACTTTTGCTATCACAACCAGGTCAGGAACTACAACCCGCGACCCTCCATACCGGACTCCACTGAGTCCGACAACAATGAAAGAATAATCAAAAAAGAAGGGCCTGAGGGTGAAGAAATAACCACCACACAGTTGCCTACCCTGTACCATACCTCTAAATCATCCAGTGTGCCTTTCCCTTCCCGGTTAAAGAAACAGAAAAAGGATGACTGATGTGTCGTCGTGTAGGTGTTATTTTATGTATCAAGTTTTACTATTTATATTTTGACGACTATACCTAAAAACAACACTTTAACAAGCAATGTACCTGGTTAAGATGTAGCTTCGTTGGTAAGTAGGGTGTCGATCAATAAGAACGAGAGCGTTAATTCTTAATTCTATCAGTATTTTAATTGTCTATGTTAGTACTAAATTAATCTAATTTATGCAAAACCTAAGTTAGACCTAATCTAATGATTAGGGGGTTTCATCCTGAGAGACTAGCACGGTTTTGATATCTAACCTAGGGGTCTGATGACAAGAAAAGCAATAAACACACGCAAGAAGATAAACAAATGATAAAGGAGCGGTAATGTAAGGAAAACATATCAACCATGAATAATCCGATAAAACGCATGTTTGTTTATTACTGCAATGATTGACTTATCTCGAAGGGTATATCATTCCTAGACTTAGGTGGTACTTCTTCCTAAGACCTAGATACGCTAATTCTGTCATAATTAAACGCATCCGCATAAAGCAAGCATTTGTTGATTATAATCTATCATAATAATTGCATTCTTACTAAACCCTAGCGCATCGAGACTTTAACCACTTCCTGCTTAACGGCTCTTTATATACTAGTAGTCCACTCTCAAAGTCCTTACCAATTGAATAAGAACGTACTCGTTGATCCCAGGGTCACCTACTGGTCCAACTAAGCTCACTTATCTAAAGGCAAAGATAGGTCAATATTTGTGATCCTATGATTCTAGATATATAAGTTGCAATATGGAGAGCTATCCTAGACTCTTAGCCTACGCCCAAACAACACCGAAGTTGCAGCGCATTAAATATGTAGGACTAAACCCAGTTGAATGATAGGTCGCATACTTAAACACGTAAACAAGTATAAATTGATAAACATAATCAACAATCAACGATAAATTAAGCAATCGATATAAACAAACCAAACATTAGATCTTCATAAACATGGCTGATACCTAAAGGTATCAGCCGATAGTCATTGTAAAAATACACACGGTTTGATATATGAACGATTAAAGTAAAGAAACCTCGATCGAACGCGTATTCGGTTGCACGAAGATTACAAGAGTTTTCCTATGATCTTGAGGCTCTTTTCTGACCTTCTAGGCTCTTCTGATCGTCTCTTGGTCGACTTGGTGGTTTAGGGATTCACTTGCATGATTAAAACTGAGTTTAGGGTCGTCTATTTATAGTGTCTGGAATCGCGTCGATACGCCGTATCCATCCATGTGGGATACGGCGTATTGGGGATTTCTTGGAGTAAGGACCACGTTTGATATCTTCTAGAATATTTTATTACTATATTGTGAATACGGCGTATAGGGGTTTCCTGGATACGGCGTATTGGTCTTTATGTCTTCGTGGTTTCTTGTGAAGTGTAGGCACGGATACGCCGTATCTTCTTGATGGATACGGCGTATTGATGTAAAACTAGTTGATTCTTCTTCGTTGACCAAAGTATTATATACGGCGTATTGTTGATGTGGATACGGCGTATTCTTCAAAGTCAGGCAATGGTCTTTTGATTTGTCAAAGTCTTGGATACGTCGTATAGGTCTAGAATAATATGGCGTATTGGCTGTCAGATCAGTAGACTTTCTCGAACACATCGTTTATGCTCCAAAATGCGTGCCTTTTAGCATGACTTCACCAAGTACTCCATAATTACTACAATTCTCAAATACAAACGACTAAGTAACAATTCTTTGCAATAACTTTACAACATAGGTTAATAACATGGGATAAATGATGCTATAAAATAGACGTTATTTGATGTCATCATCTGTGAAAGCGAAATTTTTTGTTTTTTATGAAAAATTTCCTGCACTTGATTCCATAAGTTAATTCCTATATAAACTGCTGCATAAAACCTGAGATTTAACAATTCAATCATATGACTCGAAACTGACGCGAATTAATCTAAACAATTCATTTAACATGTTTAAATTTGGCTCAAAAGCCGAATAAATTCCCCTACACTTATTGTTTGCAAAATACCTTTGATTGAAATTAGGACAAAGTTAAAGACAAACAAAGCATGATTACAAGATAGTTCAAACATAATAAACGAACTTATTAAAAAACTTAAAACAACACAAGAGATCTCCTAATTTGCGAGAAAAAGTAAATATTGGTGTTGCCTCCCAAGAAGCGCTTTCTTATCAAAACGAGTCTTGTAGCTAGACTCGAAGTCACACGTCCTTACGTGACTTCTCCTTTGTTATCCATCATCTCCTTTTCAAACCTCATTAAATGCTTAATTCCCCTCCTATCACCTCCGTCTTGCTTATACTCATCTTCGATAAGTAAGCTTTGGTAGTAGTGAGTCCTTTCATGGCTAAAGTTTTCTTCATGGGCGAATGGGGGTACAAAATCGGTGCTCAATCCCATAAGTTTTGCTTGCTTGAATATCTCCATGATGTGAGGCATTTTAAATGTGATTTTCGCATCATTTTGCTCAAACATGACCGTTCCTTCTCCTTTATTGTAGACAAGTCTTGTTTCCTCAATGAAGGGCCTTCTAAACACCATTTCGCTAAGGTGGTGATCGATAATTCTAGTGGTATCTTCTAATATCATAAAGTCGCATTCGTAGGCGAAGCTTCCTATGAAAATCTTTAGGACTCTTATTCTTCCTACAAAGTTACTAACTTTATTGGGGTTTGATGGTTTATGCCTTGATTCAAGCCCATAAGTCATGATTTGATTATATTGTCGTCTAGACATGATGTTGATTGGTGATTCTAGGTATATGTAAGTGTGTCTCTTGAAGATGTGACCGACCATGCAGGTGATTTTGATGTTGTTTGGGCTCCCGGCTTTTACTTTCGCCTTTACCCACGGGGGTCGAGGATTATTTAACAACCATTCATGATGTGACAGTTCCTTCATAGTTGGGAATGAGTTAAAGTTTTCATCATCTACATCATCTTCCTCATCTTCAAATATTTCTTCAATTTCTTGTTCAGTTTCAAATTCACTTTCTTCCTCTTCGAACACCTCTTCTACTTCCATGATGGTTTCCATTTCATCTTCATCCTTGCCTTTCTCCTTTACCTCTTCATTTACTTTCACCATACCACCGAGGTTGAGATTGCATGCGTTGGTCGATGAGTCGTCTTCTTCTTTCGTATTACTGTCTATGCTTAGCATAACGATTAAATTGACAAAATGAACGCGTTTTGGAGATAACGGATTTTTGTTTAGTTCTTCTATGGATGCGGGAGAGAGATATTTTGGGGAGAGCAATTTTGATGGGCGTTTGATTCCTTTCTTTCTGAGTTCCTCCTTCTCGTCATGGCTGATTGCTGTAATGCTTTTAGGGGCTATGGAATTTCCTGTATTTTTAGGAGGAGATGTGTCATTGAGTATTTCGGAGACAGTTTTCCAAAGAAGATTAATTTTTCCAATCATGTAGTCCTGCTGTTGTTCGAGTTGGGTTCTTAAGTGAGACAGCCTCTCCTCTTTGTTAGAGTCAAAATCAAGTAACGACTTCTCAGGCTTTATCTGATTACTAGAGGAGCGAACAAAGATTGATTCGTTCTATGGATTTGTGAATGTTTGAGTTTGCTCCTAGTTAAAATTTAGTTTGTCCTTCCAAGTGTTGGCGCATCATTGAAACTCCTTGGTCCTTGGTTCGAGATGAACCTCTTTCCTCTTATTTCATTCGCATGCAAAGATGCGTAGTCAACACAAGCCTGCTTAGGGCCTTCCTTGCAATTATGAGTGTCGTGAGGACCATTGCAGATTTCACATGAGGCAGTGATTTTATTCACTTGAGTAAGCTGCGTTGAAGCAAGATAAGCATCCATCAAGCGTTGGACTTGATTTTCGAGCTCGATTAGACGGCGGTCAGATGTACTTGGGCCATCTTGAGGTAAAGTGATTGCCTTGACCGGCTTAGCGAAATCCCTTAGGTCGTTCCAACTTTCGTTGTCATAGAGGGCGAGGTCCTCTAATATTGCCTAGGATTCTTCGGGGTTGAGGTCACGAAGCTTACCACCGGCCGATTGGTTAATGATTCGTCTTGTGACAGGATTGACATGGCTATAAAAAATTTGGACTTGAAGCCAAAGCTCTATGCCATAATGAGGGAGTTTTTGGAGTAAGTCCTTCAAACGAGTCCATGCTTCAGATAGAGATTCTCCATGACGTTGTTGGAACATCAGGATATCATTGCGGAGTTTTGCGGTCCTTCTTAGTGGAAAGAATTGAGCAAGGAATCAGGTAGTAAGATCCTCCCATATGGAGATGGATCTTGCTGGAAGGCGTTCAAGCCAATTGCTAGCTTGGTCGCGCATGGAAAATTAAAATAAACGTAGGCGTGTTCTTTCCCTATTTTCACTGTTAAGGTCAAGTGAGTCCACAAGTTTAAAGATATTCCTTGAGGAGTTTGGTTTGGACCTCGACCGAAGTCGTGGAATGAGTATTTATTATCCATTTGCACCAATCGATGGATGTCGAGATCGAAGGGTAACCATGTTTGTTCCTACGGGAGCTTAAATGGTATTCCTATAGCCCTCGTGGCTTGGTTTGGAGTAATCTCCTAGAGTACGGATAGGATTCTCGTCTCCCATGGTGGTTGACGAGAATGGGTTACGAAACAGATAACACGAAGAAAGGATATAAAAAAGTAGTACAAGAAAGCTACTACTGTGGGTCAATCAAATCTTACTATGAGAAAGGATTCAAGCAAGTAAACTAAGCTAAACTATAATAAGAACCTAACATTCAACAGGTCGGCGGCGCTAAAAACTGCGGTGTGGTCTGTCCATCGGAGACTTCTACACGAGAAGTGTTGACAACTCTCCTAGGCAGGTGCGCACCTAATTCGTTAAGTGGTATATAGGCAGACTCGGGGTTGTTTATCATTTCACTGAGGATAGGTTGGGAAGGCTGATCACGGTCTATTAAAATATCTAAGGGTATGAGAGAAGATTATTTGTTGTATTTTTTATATTCTTATTGAAAGCAAGTAAACATCCATATAATATAAAGAGCGAGGTGTTGAATTATCTTTAAGTTTCTATAAACAAAATAAATATTCTCCAACTAGCGAATACTATAACGTTGTAGTGTTAGTACAGGTAAATCTAGGGATTAATCGTTTCTACTGAATAGTGAGTAGGTTCAAACACTTGATGAAGCTTTGGGTTTTAACACCCAATCAATAATTACGATTTATGAGGGGAATAGTAAAGGTAGCGTTCGATAAAGTGTATGGCCATATGTCTCCATGAGTTTATTAAATTAGAGATCCATTTATATTCCCCGGAGTCTAGGTTCCGCATCATGTCTAGTTATAATTAGGATTCATTTTAACCTATATTTGATGAGGTGTCATTTTATACACATTTTTGGGGTCATTTAACCCCCTAAATCATGTGTTTATGCCCAAAATAGGTACTTAATCGTTCCTTTTCAAGTATTTTTCATTTGGAAGGCATTTGGAGGAAATACACGTGATTTGGGCTCGGTTGGAGAAGAAACAGACAAGACTACGAACCTACACTAACATTTCTCAAGATTATGTTCTCAGAGGCTAGAGATGGAGTCACAAGATACACGTGACGCCGTCACAATTCAACCCATGACGGCGTCAAAGATTTAGCGACGGCATCAGAACATGGACGACCTAAAGGAACTCTAGAAGATTCGGTGTCACGAGATTAAGAATACCATTCAATGCGCGCATGAAGTACCTGATATTCTTTTGATCATAACTCTTTCATACGAACTTGGATTTTGACGATTCAATAACTCACGCATTTAGAACAAGAAAATCTACAACTAAGCAAGAAATGTCGTGGTGATGGCGTCACATGTTATTGGTGACGCCGTCACAAAGCTTGGTTAGGGTTTTGCCTATAAATACAACCTCATAACTTTGTTTTTATCAAGCCCCAAACCCTAGGGCCGACTAAAGGGTTTGGGTAGGTGTTTTTCCAGCAACTTAGAGGGTCTAATTCAATCCATAAACATCTTGTAATGGTTTGATTATCACTTCTATCTTAATTCATGTCTTCAATTCCTTTTGTTGATTATGATTTATATTCTCTATTAAGTATGCTTGGTTAATTCATCTAGTGTTTGCTTAGATGTTATAATCCCTGAGATTGATTGTGTATTTGTGTTAGTTGATGATTATTGATGTTTATTATGCATGTTTGATCAAAGATCCATACGCTTTCATACTATAATCGATTGATTGATTTGTAATAAACTAGTTTGCATGATTAGGCAACCTTAACATGTGATCGGTTTATTCTTGGTCATTTAGCAACCTAAAGGCCTCTAAGAGACATGACTTAGCAACCTAAGCATGGACAAGTTAATTGGCGATTTGTATGTGAGTGTGTGTTAATTAGTCAAAAGAGCAACCTCTAGGCTAATTAGTGATACTTGGCAACCTAAGGTCACATAGGTCAAATTTTACATGATACTGGAAATCTTATTGCTTTATGCTTGTGTTCGTGTCCGATTGAGCAACCTCATAGACATTGGCCGTATTAGTCATAAACCCCCATCAATAATTTATCTAACTAGTTAAGCACAATACATATTCATGATTAGGGAGAATTTCATCTAAGTAAATATGCTTCTCTATATCATTGTTCCTAGCTTAGTTTAGT
The DNA here is from genome assembly GCA_026074375.1 of Tanacetum coccineum. NCBI lineage: Eukaryota > Viridiplantae > Streptophyta > Magnoliopsida > Asterales > Asteraceae > Tanacetum > Tanacetum coccineum. The sequence continues at coordinate 7,584 of BQNB010083978.1, forward strand.
TATAATTAGGATTAGTTATTAGCTTAATCAAAACCTCCCTTTAAAACCCGAGATTTACTTGCTTTCAATTAAACCAATAAAAGACCAAAAAGAATCATCCCTCAACCTTTAGATTTAGGCGACATACACTTCGAACCTACCTCACTATTCCCCTAGAGAACGATCAATCCCCCGGACTTACCTATACTACACTACAACGGTTAGGTTCACTGCCTAGGAGGATTGTAAAACTTTTGTGGTTTTGCAAAATTCCGCATCAAGTTTTTGGCGCCGCTGCCGGGGAATAGTCTAGGTTTCGGAGTCTATTTAGCTTAGGTCTACTCACTAGATTCCTATCAAGTGAGATTTTTTTTAATTTTATAGTTTTTTATTTTTTTTTTTTTTTTTTGGGGTTTTTTGATTTTTTTTTGGTTGTTTTTTTTTTTTTTTTTTTGTTTTGTTTTTTTTTTATTTTGTAGCTTTCTCGTAGTCTATCTTTTCTTTGTTCCCTTTGTTTTGTAAATCACCCTTTCGTTTACAACCATGACGTAAGAAAGACCACCAACCAACCCCTTTCAAAACCCACCAAACATTATTTATGAACATTTTGTAGCAAGTTTGAGGGCTCAAGCAAAACGATTGTTTGGGAATGAGAATATTTTGGTAAAGATGCACCCGTGTATAGCATGGGATAAGGTGGATAATCCAAGCCCACAAAGTACCCTACAAGTCCTCCCATCATTTGAGGAATACACACCGCCCATGACTTACCCAAAAGAAGTAGATAAGACTATAGGAATCTCGATGGAGGTAGAACCTTTGGAGCACATAAAACGAGAGGATTTAGGCTTGAATACTTGTAGTCATGGCCTCTTTCCTATTTCTAGGGAGTTTCCTAGTGTTGATGAACCAGAGCCTCAACCTTTACCTAATCTTCCATTCTTAGATGTAAATCTAGGAGACAAAAGAGGAACCGACCCACCCATCAACCCATATAGTCCGGGTAGTTTTAGGATGGAGATAGTAGAACCCTTGACCATTCACACACCGCCTTCACCCCACGTGGCTTACCTTCATCAAAATGGTGTGTATCACTACTATCACCCTCACTTAACCTCGAGTGTAGGGGAGACCCACCTTTTACGCGTCAAATAAGCGTAGAGTCAGGCTCGCGACTCGAACAAAAACAAGCGCTTTTTGGGAGGCAACCCAATATTTTAAATTAATGCAATTAGGAATGTCGTGTGTCTCGTGTGTCTTGTGTGTTTGTTTTGAGTCATATGATTGCGTTAACTATTTTTCATGGTTTTTGCAGTAATTCATACAGGAAATAACTCATAAGATTGCGTACAAGAAATTTTTCATCAAAAACAAAAACTAAATTTTCTCAGAGCGTGGAGACGGCGTCACGATTTGCACGTGACGCCGTCAGCTCGTCTATTGTGACGACGTCAGGATTTTCCTGACGGTGTCATGAGCCCAGCTACAGAAAATTCAAAATTTTTAAGTATTTTTAAAAATATAACTTGTGCAATATTTAAAATTTGTAATTCTTTTATAAACCTGCAGAAAACCACGATTACGTTAACACATTCATCCTATCTTTATTGCTTTCATAGAGTCTAAACTTAGTTAATGAGGTTGTATTTATCATTCACCCGTGGATTTTACGCTTGGTGTAGTTGTCTTTGTCTTTGATTACATGTTATATTTGATGAGAAGAAGCTTGGAAGTTCTTAGGAAGTTTCATTGGATGATTCTTGGAGGACGATTTAACCAGTTATCGCATGTTTCTTCTCCATTATTGTACAAACTAGGGGATAACATTTTTTTCCTTGTTTCCTTTTCCCTTTATTCGTCTTTACGGGTACTTCTATAGAACATTGGGGAGAATGTTTAACTTAAGTGTAGGGGGAATAAGCCTTAGAAACTATTCTTTCATTTGCCATTTGCTTTGTCCTTAAAATGATGGGTAATATATCAAAACATAGCATAAAAGGTGATTTTTACCCAAATTTAAATTTTTTTACGACACATACCGACGAAAACCAAGTATTAATAGCGTCTCATGGATAGGAATTTATATGACTAGCACAATAACCCTCAGAATTCCACCCCAAAAATGTGAGGTTCGCCCTTAGATCTTTAGGAATTCGGGTACCCATCGTTGGTAACCCAAGATGATTTTATCTTTACCCGGTTCGAGTTAAGGTTGATCTGCAGGCGTGCATGTCTATTCCGTCGTTACGGCCATGTATGCATTGCCTTGTCGCCTTTTCTGGAATGTCTGGTGTTAGTAAAATTCATATGAGTGTACCGGTAGCATATTAAATTCTAGAACTTGTTATTGTGATGCATTCCGAGACCGCATAGTAAGTATTAGGATTTGCTTGATAAGAGGCATTCCTATGTTTTAAACCTGTAATTGTTATGATGGTCACACCGATCATATAACTATCCCACACCCTTGCCATGCACTCATCATTAGTGCAGGATACCCCTAGTACAACCCTCCGAGCCTATCCTTTTTCATGGTTCTCATAATTTTCTGGTGGATTCCGGATTATTAATGAAGAGCATTGTCACCCTTAAACCAATCGTTACACCCAAAAAGCCTTAGCCTACCTTGTATGTACTCGCCTTTAGTACATTATTGTGTTTAACCCAAGTTAATTATTGAGTACACGGTTGCTAAGTCCTTATCCTTGTAAATACAGTTTTGGGACGATTAGGATTCATGGTAGTATTTATTTCGTAGAAGAATGGGGAAGAAAAGTTAAGTCAATACCCCCATATGTTTGTCAAATGATCTCCATGTTATTTTGATCCACCTCAAATGAGAGCATGTAAAAGCTCAAGTGTAGGGGTACGTATTATAAACCCCATGTGATGTATTATGTTATTCAAAAAAATGAGAAAAGAAAAAGAAAGAGATTGATGTAGAGTTGTGTAGAGTTTGTAGATCTTCGTCCGAGTCTTGGCTTAGCAACCAAACCAAAGTGTATTCGTGTAAATAATTAGCTAACCCTTCTACTCCAAATTCACCCAAAGCCACCCAAATGTATCCCATCTGTTTCCGTTTCCATTATATGTTATCTTACACCTACACCCCACAACCCTTTAAAAGACCTCTTAGATAGTAATGAATAATGCTTGCACCTAGCGGTGGAGGTTTGATCCTTTACCAAGCCTATGGTAATTTATATGCTATGACAGGTAATGAGTGTTGATTTTCCGTTTCCCCCTTATGTTATAATTTATTATACACCCGAGTGAAAGAGAGAATCCCAAACACTTATGTGAGGTGCTAGTATATACTTTCCGTGCTTTTAATTACGAGGTCTAGAAGGTTGTGTTGTAAAATACTTTTAAAGAGTAGGTAAAATTACTCCTCATATTGTTATTGTCTAGATAGAAAAGCTCATTTGCTTAAGGACAACCCAGGTGTAGGGGTATTTGATGAGGTGTCATTTTATACACTTTTTCGGGGTCGTTTAACCCCCTAAATCGTGTGTTTATGCCCAAAATAGGTACTTAATCGTTCCTTTTCAGGTATTTTGCATTTGGAGGAAATACACGTGACTTGGGCTCATTTGGAGAAGAAACGGACAAGACTACGGACCTACACCAACATTTCTTAAGATTATGTTCTTAGAGGCTGGAGACGGCGTCACAAGATACACGTGACGCCGTCACAATTCAACCCATGACGGCGTCAGAGATTTGGCGACGGCGTCAGAACATGGACGACCTAAAGGAACTCTAGAAGATTCGGTGTCACGAGATTAAGAATACCATTCAACGCGCGCGTGAAGTACCAGATAGTGTTTTGATCATAACTCCTTCATACGAACTCAGATTTTGACAATTCAATAGCCCACGCGTTCAGAATGAGAAAATCTACAACTACGTGTGAAAAGTTATAGTAACGGTGTCACATGTTATTGGTGACACCGTCATGAAGGTCGGTTAGGGTTTTGATTTATATTCTCACTATGAACAATGACATACACTTCGAACCTAGGATTCATAATTAAAATGAATCCTAATCATAATCATGATTTTGAGGAATAGTGAGGCAACCCAATTTTCCTTTCCTGCGTATTAGGAGTGTCATGTGTGTTTTAATTCTTTATAGTTTGTTTTATTATGTTTGAACTATCTTGTAATCATGCTTTGTTTGTCTTTAACTTTGTCTTAATTTCAATCAAAGGTATTTTGCAAACAATAAGTGTAGGGGAATTTATCCGGCTTTTGAACCAAATTCAAACATGTTAAATGAATTTTTTAATAATTCGCGTCAGTTTCGAGTCATATGATTGAATTGTTAAATCTCAGGTTTTATGCAGCAATTTATACAGGAATTAACTTATGGAATCAAGTGCAAGAAATTTTTCATCAAAAACAAAAATTTCATTTTCACAAACTATGGAGACGGCGTCACGATTAACACGTGACACCGTCACCACGACACCTATGATGGGGTCACTACAACCCTAACGGCATCAAACGCCTAGGTCCAAAAAACTTAAAGTTTTTAATTATTTTTGAAAATAAAACTTGCCCAACATTTAATATATATGTTCTTCTGTTTTAAACCTGCAAAACCTAATGAGTTTAACAATTCTTTCATCCTATCTATCAAGTCGAACCCTAAACACATATTGTATATTGGTAAATCGCACATTTTATGCTTGGTATAGTTGTCTTTGTCTTTGATTACAGGTTATATTTGATGAGAAGAAGCTTGGAAGTTCTTAGGAAGTTTCATTGGATGATTCTCGGAGGATGATTTAACCAATTATCGCATGTTTCTTCTCCATTATTGAGTAAACCAGGGGAGTACTAGTTTTTTTCCCTTGTTTTCCATTCCCTTTATTCGTTTTAACGAGTACTTATATAGAACATTAAGTACAATGTTCAACTTAAGTGTAGGAGGGAAATAAGCCTTAGAAACTATTCTTTCATTTGTCATTTTCTTTTTCTTTAAATTGATGGGTAATATATCGAAACATAGCATAAGAGGTAATTTTTACCCAAATTTAAATTTTTTTATGACACATACCGACAAAAACCGAGTATTATTAGCGTCTCATGGATAGGAATTTATATTACTAGCACAAAAACCCTCAAATTCCACCCCCGCAATGTGAGGTTCGCCCTTAGACATTATACCTTTAGCTTGTTCTAGTTAAAGAGTGAGCAATCATGTGTGTCTATTCCGTTGTTACGGATGTGTATGCGTGGTTTTGTCGCCTTTTTTAAAACATTGATATCGGTTACTTTAGGATTATGAGAGTGTACCAATAGCATATTAAATTCTAGAACTTGTTTTTGTAATGCATCCCGAGACCGCATAGTAAGTATTAGGATTTGCTTGACAAGAGGCATTAGGATTAACCCATGATTTAAACATGTAATTGTTATGATGGTCACACCGATCATGTAACTATCCCACACCCTTGTCATGCACTCACCTTTAGTGTAGGATACCCTTAGTACAACCCTCCGAGCCTATCCTTTTTCATGGTTCTCGTAATTTTCT
>BQNB010083978.1:14139-28888 GCA_026074375.1 Tanacetum coccineum
GGGTCGAAAGACGATGGGTGACACCATATTTTGACATAACTTTTGCACACTTATCGTTACAAAAATGGGTCCCACAATCGCTTATGATTGCTCTAGGAGCACCGAATCGGGAGAAAAAGGGATTTTAAGAACTTAACAACTACTCTAGCATCGTTGGTGGGGAGCACCTTGGCTTCAACCCATTTGGAAAGATTGCATTTTGAGGCATCTCATCACGATGTGAAATTTTGCCTTGTCATTGACATGCATCATAAGATTTGATCAATTCATAAGCATCCTTATAAATTGTAAGCCAAAAGAAACCGACATCAAATACTTTCCGAGCGGTGATATTAGCACTATGATGGCCCCGGTTGGTCCTTCATGACAAGCCTTGAGAATTTCAAGAGCTTCTTGACCAAATACACATCTACGGATGATTTGATCCGCACATGTACTAAAGAGATAGGGATCATCCCAAAAGTAATGCTTTATATCCTTGAAAAACTTCCTCTTTTGTTGGGTTGACATTCCTTTGATGAGAAAATTCCCCGCGTGGTAATTTGCTATATCGGCAAACCACGGGGTATTTTGGTCATCATGAGAAGTCACCGTATTCAATGTTTCAAGAGGAAAAGTTTCATTAATCTCCTTAGGATAAAAAACATTCTCATACGGGTTTTCAAGATGAGAGAGGTGATCGGCTGCATAGTTTTTAGCTCCCTTGGTATCAATTACTGAAAAATCGAATTCTTGAAGAAGTAAGACCCATCTAAGCAATCTTGCTTTGGCGTCTTTCTTGTTGAAGAGGTATTTCAATGCGGAGTGGTCCGTGTAAACAATACTTTTGTTCATGATTAGATATGATCGAAACTTCTCAAAAGCGTAAACAACTGCAAGCATCTCTTTTTCTGTTGTTGTGTAATTCGTTTCTGCTTCGGTCATTGTCTTACTTGCATAATGAATTGGTCTAAAATGCTTCTCAATCCTTTGCCCTAGAACCGCACCTATTGCATAATCACTTGCATCACACATGATTTCAAAAGGTTGGTCCCAATTTGGAGCAATGAGAATTGGAGCTTCGGTTAACTTCTTTTTCAATGTTTGAAAGGCTAGAATGCAATCTTCCGAGAAGATAAAAGGAGTGTTTTTCTCTAAGAGATGGGTCATGGGTCGAGAGATTTTGGAAAAGTCTTTGATAAATCTTCGATAGAATCCAGCATGCCCGAGAAAACTTCTGATTCCTTTAACGGTTGTTGGGTGAGGAAGCTTTGAAATTACATCAACTTTGGCCTTATCGACTTCAATTCCTTTTCTAGAGATCTTATGTCCTAAAACAATGCCTTCTTTAACCATGAAATGGCTCTTTTCCCAATTTAGTGCTAATTTGGTGTCTTCACACCTTTTGAGCATTTTGTCTAAATTGGCAAGACACGAGGAAAAAGAATCTCCGAAAACTGAAAAATCGTCCATAAAAACCTCCATCGTTTTTTCTATCATGTCGTGAAAAATGGCCATCATACAACGTTGAAAAGTTCCGGGTGCATTGCACAAACCGAATGGCATACGACGGTACGCGAAAGTTCCGTATGGGCACGTGAAAGTAGTTTTCTCTTGATCTTTAGGATCAATTGGGATTTGAAAATACCCTGAAAAACCATCTAAGAAACAATAAAATTCGTTGCCGGCTAATCGTTCTAACATTTGGTCCATGAATGGTAACGGAAAATGGTCTTTACAAGTTGCTTCGTTTAACTTTCAATAGTCATGCAACTCTCTATCCCGTTACTAATCTTGTAGTCACCAATTCATTTTCTCGTTCTTAACACGGTCCCATACCACCTTTTTTTAGGAAACCAATGGACCGAACTAACCCATGGACTATCCGAGATCGGATAAATCAATCCCGCGTCAAGAAGTTTTTCTACTTCTTTCTTGATGACGTCGTGGATTTTAGGGTTAACCCTCCTTTGATGTTGGACTGAAGGTTCGTAATCATCTTCTAAAAGAATTTTGTGAGAGCAAAACTCTGGATCTATGCCTCGGATATCAGAAAGTTTCCAAGCAATTGCTTGTTTTCGGTTTTTGAGAACGTTAATGAGTGAGGTCTTTTCATCTTGGCTTAAATCTTTTGAAATTATGACTGGAAGCTTGTTATTTTCCTCGTAAAAAAACGCATACTCAGATGCTGAGGATAACACTTTAAGTTCGACTTCGGAATTTCCACTTTTGTTCATAAAGAAAGTAGCATATTCGAGTGAAGACTTCTTTGGTTTCAACAACTTTAAGATCCTTTTTGAATATTCCTGGTGAGTAATCACCTTGGTTTGTGGGAGTAATGGAACATTGTTGAGAAGTAGCCTCGAGAATGAGAATGGACACCCCTCGTTTCATAGGTATGTAGCATTGGGGAACTGGTGCAATTGGTTTTAAAAAAAAAAAAATAAAAAAAAATAAAAAAATTCATTGATTGCTATTAAAGCATCGGCTTCCTCAAAGAGTAGAAAATCACTTTCATCAAAAGGAGTTAGTGTTGGAGATGAAGTAGAAACAATCGGATCGTAGTATGAGAAGGATTGTTGTAAGCAACGGAATCGGAAAATCCAAGTACTTCTTGTGAGTATTCTTCACATGTGACATCAGATTAGAATCACTTTCTGTCACTATTCGAGCTTTTTGTATGAAATGGAAGGTGCACACCACATTTAAGGGTTAACGATTGATCATCATTCCTAAGAGTAATCTCTCCTTCGTAAACATCGATTAAAGCATGAGCCGTCCTAAGAAAGGGTCGCCCGAGTATCAACGGTACTCGAGGATCGGCTATAAAATCAAGAACAACAAAGTCGGCGGGAAAGTAAAATTTTCCTACTTTGACAAAAACATTTTCAGCTACACCGGTTGGTTTGGAAATTGTACGGTCGGCTAATTCTAATACCATTTTTGTTTCAGTTAGGCCTGAGAGTTGAAGCTTTTTCCAAATGGATAAAGGCATGAGATTGAGGCGAGCGCGAGAGCACCCCACACACACACACACACACACTAAGTAACTATCGAACTCTGAAAAATCACATGGAATGAGAAATCGACCGGGGTCACCTAGCTTTTCTGGAAGCTTTTTTAGGACAACCGCACTACAATTTTCATTCAACGGCGTTTGATAACTCGAATTAACGCTTGTCTCTCTATTTAGAGTACACACATCTTTTTGAACATCGGAGCAAACTTTGGCATATGAATGAGAGCATCCGCGAAACTTAGCTCAAAGTGAAGATTACGGAAAATTTCCATAAACTTTGAAGCTAGGATATCATCCTTTTCACGAATCTTTTCTTTTGCAAGTCTTGAAGGGTAAGGCAAATTTGGTTTGGTCTTTTGAGCTAAAGAAGGCTCTTCGATTGGTTCTTTGTCTTTGGTTTATTCTTGGACCAATGGAGGTTGGATGTCTTTGGTGCTTGGTAGCTCTGTATCCTTTATCACCTCGCTTTCCTTTTCCACCACCGGCGGTGGAATTGGAGGTCCATCGTATGAAACACCACTACGAGTCGTAATTGCCTTGGCTTCATTCCTAGGATTTGGAATGGTATTGCTAGGTAAAGAACTTGAAGCTTGAAGCTTGGTTGGTATTGCCTAAATCATTAATCTTGGTGCAAAGGCTTGTTAACAAACTTGTAACATTTGTCATTTGATTTTGCAAACCTTGATTTTGATTTTGCACATTCTTTAATATCGCATCGTTTGCTTTGACGTAGCTTTCAAAATCCGTTTTAGACACACTATTTGTTGGAGGTTGGTAAGGTAAAACTTGATTGGTTGGTGGTTGGTATGGTGGAGCTTGATAAACTTGATTTTGGTTGTTTTGACGGTTTTGATTAAAATTTGTTCCACGGTTTTGGTTGAAATTAGAATTGGTTCCTTGGTAACGGTTTTGGTTTCCTTGGTTGCTTTGAACATTCGGTTGATTGAAACCCGGTGGTCTCATTTGACTTGCCAAATTAGAAGGTTGGTTTCTTTGGAGAAAATTACCAACGGCTGCGGTTTGTTGAAATTGTTGGATGTTGTCATGAAAAACAGGAAAATCGTTTCCACCTCGAGTTAACGGACAATGGTTAAAATTGTGATTTGATCCACACGTGACACATACTTCCTCAACTGCTTTGACGGGTGCAGGAGTAGTAACAACTAAAGCTTTCATTTCATTCATCATTTGGTTCATCTTGATAGTCATCTTATCCTCAAGAGAAGCGGCTATTTGTTGCATATCGAAAGAATTATTAGAAGGTGAAGAATTAGAAAGAGGAGCATCCGTACTCACTCTTGAATCACTAGCACGACTTCTTGAGTAACGAACTTTTGACTTGCTTTCAATAATCGCTAAACCTTCTTGAGGCATCTTGTCTAAGAAATTGCCACCCGCGGCGGAATCTAAGGCATCTTGATCGTTGGAATTCAAAGAATTATAAAAAGTATCAAGTTGGTGTAGTTCCGAGAACCTTGTGGATGACATTTGAAGGGGGAGGGGTTGTCTTGTTGACGACAAAACTTCGAGATTGCGAACGCGTGTATGCGTGGCGGAGTCACGGTGACGGACTGAAAAACTAAAAATCAAAAAACTTTACACTAATTTTTTTTTCTTTTTTTTTAGCAATGAATTTTAACGGTTACACGAAAGAGACTTAAACCAAATAATCAACTACTTCACGGTAGCTCTTAAAAATTGCTTTTCAAGGTGAGCCGTACTTTGTAGAGACACAAATGGCAAGTGTTAAATCTTTAGTTCGATTTGGGAACCAACAAGTTCACCGGAAATTGAAATGATAACACCTCCGTTGAGAATGTTATATTTTGGTATTTTTACCAATTGGTGATTTTTATTTCTTTAATTAAAAAGGAAGATTTTTTATATTTTTGATTTTTCTATATTTTTTTTATCTTTTACTTATACTAAAAAGAAAAGGAAAATATTTTTTACTTTTTATATTTTATAATTTTTTTGGATTTTTGAATTATAAAACAAAAATGAAACTTTCAAGGGTGAAAGGATCTTCAAACCAAATCAACAAACTAAAAACGAAGGAATCTTGACACTAATCCCCGGCAGCGGCGCCAAAAACTGATTGCAGTTTTATACACAATAAAATATATATACTAATATAACTTTAAGAGTAATTAAGAAAATTACCAAGTTACCCTTGATAAAATTCACTCTCAAAAATATATATAATATAATATATAATACGTATATTAAACCGGGCAAATATGATCACCCGGGTCGTTTCCCCAATGACTAGTGAAATTGAAACCTCGTTTAAGCTTGGATTCTGATTTAAAACCTAACCCTAATTAATAATTCAAAATATAAAACTAATTAAAAACTAACTTAAGGAATAATTGTGTTAAAGACTTAAGGACTTAACGGGGCCAATCTTTATCGGGGGGTGGGGGGGGGGGGGGGGGGCGCGGGTTAGGGGGGGGTGAAGGGGGGGGGGAGGGGGGGAACTAAGTAACAACTAAAACAGAAAAATTACAAGAATGGTCCCTGAGTACCTACCCCGATAACAACCAAAGGCCAATTATAAGCTCAAATTTTAAAAGTGCTTATTACTAAAAACTTGAAAGAGCAAAGTTGTAAAGGAAGCTAGTGGGAACAAAATTAATAAAAGCTACTTGGGCTGAAAATAACAAATAAGCTCAATAAGAGCTTATTTCTAAACTGACCTCAGAAAGGAGGCCTTAACTCTTGGTTTTAGAAAATAAGCTATAAAAGACTCAAAATTAATTCAAAATGAAAAAGGAAAGAAGTTCTAATTAGCTTATGACTAGCTTAAGCTAATTAAGAAAAGAAAATAGAGCTAGAAACCTTTTTAAGCTACTAAATTAATCTGAACTGTGCAAACTCAAAAAACAAAAGCATTAAGCAAAAATCTAATTAAGCTAAAATACTCAAATAGAAAATCTAGACTTTGAGCTACTGAAAACTTATAAAACTGATTATTATCTATCTATTTAAGCTATAACTTCTACCATCTTAAGCTAAGATTCAAAATTTAATAAGCTAAATTACTAACCTACTGTTTTTGGTTTTTTAAGTATTTTTGTGATTTTGACAGCTAAATTAAGCTAGGTAAATAAGCTAGAAAATGAAATTTAAGTCCTAATCTATATTAAGCTATAACTAAACTATAAGATGCTAAAAGATAAGCTATTAAATCCTACAATTGCTGGCTTAAATTGGGATTTGAATATCAGCAGTACTAACTAACTTAGTACTGCTGATGCAGAGATCTTTTTAACAGCTGAATAGGCTAAGAAAATAAGCAGTAAAATGAAAACTAAAACCTAAACTATATTAAGCTATATCTAGATTACTTCTAACTTGAATTTAAAAACCTAAATCCTACTTTTACTTAACTAAGAACTAGTCTAAAAGTGGCAGTACAAATTGTAACAGCAGTACTAACTTTTTTGGTTCACTTTGCACAAGTGCAAAACAAAGGTGCAGGTTTCCTAAGGGAAATCCTGCACTAAGACACACTCAAATAGAGTGTATAAACAAAGTTCAAGCAAGATCTAAGCCTTGGAGGGCTTAGATCAATAATTGCACAAGTGAAATTCAAAGGAAAATTCCCCTAGTGCTAGAACAAAGATAATAAGCCATATCTTTTGAAATATTGAACTCTAACTTATAAAAACTAAATGAAAACTAATTTTTAAATGAAAACTCAGCTGACTCAAGCAAATTGCACAAGTAATGTTGATTTTTAGAGGTCAAACACACTTATGCCAAACACTCATACACTACTATGACAGTTTTGATTCGGCTACTAAGATTGAAATCTACTAAACAAGTGCTTAATACCAGACAATTAACAGATTAAAACTACTTTAATAAGCATGACTTAATAATTAAATAAGCAATAATCTAAGACTTAAGCTATTTTACTATATTTTTGGTTTTTTAGAGGTTTTTAAGACAATTATATGAAAATCTATGATCTAAACTATCAAAAGCAAAAACAGATGAACATCTAGGATTATTAAGCTAATACTAAACACAAATATGCACTAAAAAGCAACTTTAATAAGCTAATAAACAGATCTACACTATTAAGCTAAATTAGCCTAGAAATGAAATTCAAAAATTAAATTAAACTTACTTAAACCTTTTAGCTAAACAGATCTACATTATTAATAAGCAGGATTATAATCCTTGGTAATCTCTTCAAGTTTTAAGATCCCCTTCCAAAAAGCTCATATACAATAAGGTCCATGATATTTGAGGGGCGAGGGTGGGGTGGAGCGCACTGATTTAAGGTTAGGTGCGCGAATAATACTGAATTGAAATAAGCTTCTATTTCAGGACTTATAGACTGAAAGAGCTTAAATGAGCCTTATTTGCTATTTAGGACAATTTGTGCGACGATTCTGAGGCGTGGGGGCGGGGGGGCAATGTGTAGTTTATAAAGATTAGAAGCTTGATGAATTACTTTAAACGTAAATGTTCATTAATGAAAGCAACTGATTACATTTAAAAAAGAGATTACAAAATATTTAAAGAAAAAATACTTTTAAGGAAAATACGAAATTAAGCTAGACTAAAAACTACCAAAAAACTAGATAGCTTGTGTGTGTGAGGTGAGGCTCTATTTATAGCCAGCTAGGGAAGATTCTAGCACCCTCTTTCCTTAGGCTCCTCCTAACTTTAAATCTACAACCATGGGGGGGGGGGGGGGTCCTTTTCTTCAAGTTCGGGGTTGGGGGTAGTATATTGTGGCCGTTTTGATATATTTGGTGGGTAAAATGTGTTGACCAGAAAGTCATTCTCTTTTGTGACGTTTGTGCTTCTATTGTGAGTGTTTTAGCACAAAAACCCACATTCCATTGTGCTTTCTCCATTGCTACATGGCATGAGCTTGATAGAGGGATACTTAAAGCCTTGATTTGACAAATATCTCCCTGCCATCTTGTAAACGATCACTTGAATTGACCTAAGCACCCTTTAATTTCTATTTGCCCCTTGTTTTTAACTGAGTGGTGAAAAGGGGAACGATGGATGAATAGTAACTTTTGGCTCCTTTTCTTTATAACTGAAAACGGTTATAAGTCGTTTGACTTTTGGAGAATGACACAAATGGCCCTTGTCTTTCTTTTCTTCCTTTCTCGTTTATAAAAGGGTTTAGGAATTTGCAAGTTTGGTCCTTGTAGACTTTTATTGACCATGATTGACTTTCCTTTGACTGGATTTGACTGAGGCTTGACTTTTCTGGCTTCTTTTTGTACTCTTCTGATTCTCGTGTCCGTGCTTGCTCGTTTTTTTGACTGTTTTCATGTGATTTCTGATATATCCGTACCTGCATACACAAAACACAAATACAAGCATATTTTTGCCATTTTTGGTCTGTTTTGGGTTTATTTGGATTATTTTAAGCATAAAAGGATATGTGTATTTTACACTTATCAATGATCAACCATAAGATACTCCTAAACCCAAGTGATGTGTCGTTGTGTGGTGTATATTTTATTGATTCAAGTTTTAAATTTATATTTTGCCGACTAAACCAAAAACAACACTTTAACGGGCAGTGTACCCAATCGGTAGTAGTTTTGTGGTAAGTAGGGTGTCGAACACTTGAAGCGAGGTTAAATCTATCAATTTAATTAATATCTTAGTTATCTAATCTATGTTAGTTCTATTCTATTCTAAACCTATGTCAGTCTAAATCCTAATTCTAACGGGAAAAGGGGGTTTTCAGCTTGAGAGACTGGCACGGTTTGGTTGGTGACTACAATCAATTCAAGGCACTTTAACCCACATGAGCTAATTAACAAAATATAAAAGAGCGGTTGAGCCAAATATAAGAGAATTGTATTAACCATTATCCATCCGATTAGAAAGTTGGTTTGTTTATTAAGTGCAATGATTTCTTCTCTCGATGTGGCATATCATTCTTAAGACTTAGGCGTTACATTATCCTAAGACCTAGACACATTAATTATGTCATAATTAAAGCATCCGCATAAAGCATCCTTATTCGCTGATTATAATCTATCTTAGGGATTAAATCAATTGTGATCTTGTTAAACCCTAGCTCATAGAGACTTTACCCACTTACCGCTTTATGATAATTTATACACTAGTAGTCCACTTGTCCAACTATCCAATGGAATCAGAATGTTATTTTGTTGAATTATCTAGGTTCACCTACTAGTCAACACGATCAATAAACCATTGGCAATATCCAATTAACTAGTTAAGCCTGAAGCGTATCCTAGACACAGACTTAGAAAGACAATATTTGTGATCCTATGATTCTAGATGTATAAATCACTATATGGAGAGCTATCCTAGACTCTAGATTTACTTGGTTCGTATCACTAGATCCAGTTGAATGATAGGTCACATACAAAAGCGCGTAAACAAGTATAAATTGATAAACATAAACAAGCATTCAACGATAAATCAAGAAATCAAGATAAACAAATACCAAACATTCAGATCTTCATAATAATAGCTAATACCCGAAGGTATTAGCCTTCAAACGTCATAATAAATACAAAGCAATTATTTAGCCAAGGTAAACTATCCGAGTTAACGAATGATACCAAAAACTACACGATTACTAAAGTATATGGAATTACACATTGTCTCCTATGGAATTGATAACATTGCTCGACCTCTTCTACTCTTTTTCTTCTCTGAAAATCAACTTTTATGGTTTAGGTATCGAGAATATGATTTATCACACTTAAAACTTATTTGTGAGTTTTCTATTTATAAGGTCTGGAAGTTAATTCGATACGGCGTATCCAAAGATTGAATACGGCATATTGGGGATTTCTTGGAGTAGGGACCTCGTTTGACATCTTCCAGAATATTCACATACTATATCTTGAATACGGCGTATTGAGTCTCTTTGGATACTTGTTGGGAGCAAAAAGTTATGTGCATAAACTATACTACTTTCTAAAATTGTCGATCTAAAGTTAACTTAAAATTAAGCACAATCACACTAATTGAATAATTGTTAGGAGCAAAAAGTTGACAAGTCATAGTTATAAGTAGTGTTAGCATCTTTACTTGTACTCAGCAGTGATTTTATTTTTACGCTTAGCTTGGGACTAGTGAAAAATCGGGGATGATGAATTTATCTGTTAGGACATCCATAGATTATTCTATGGGCGCTTCTCATTCTATGATCCTAGTGTTGATAAAATAAAGGAAGTCAAACATGTTAGTTAAGTTGAGAAAAAGAAAAATGCAAAAATATTAGGGATAGTTAGCGTAAATATAAAAATGGTGAAAACGGGACTTGTCGAAGCTATTAATTCTTTAGTTCCCATTGACGAACACTTAGCTACTTTTCGAGGTTATTAGTCAGAGAGGGGTTATGATAAGGTTTTCTTAAGAGATTATACTCGTATAACATTGCGTGAGGACACGGCAATATCTTAGTATGGGGGATTTTGGTATGTGCTTAATTACACATACTATTTTCCATTAAAAATGGACTTAAATGACTAAAAACGTACCAAAAATACATTGTATTTGTATGTTTTGTAATTGTATTATGCAGGAAGCGAATATTCAAGAAAAGAACAAAAACAAAGCTAAAAACGGATAAAACCGAGCATGGAATGGAAAAGTGTGAAAAGCCAAAGTCAGTCAAAGCCAAAAAGTCAACAGAAAAGTCAAACAGTCAAAGTCAAAGTCAACCCCAACAAAGTCAAAGACAACTCCGAGAAGCTGAATCAAAAAATACAAACTTGAGGGACCAAAAATGCCAAATCCACAAGTTGTATATTTAGGAGATATAAAACTAAAGGATAGAAATTGCAATTTTCCCAAAGTATAACTTTAGGGGCAAATCTGCCAAGCCCCTAAAGTTGTAACACCACAAGGACCACTCTTGTAATAACTCTATATGACTTGAGGGGCCAGAATTGCCAAGTTACCAAAAGATTAACACCATAAGGACGTGTGGTGTAATAAACAAATACACCTTGAGGGGTTACTTTTGCCAAAACCCAAAACCTTTATCCCTGTCCTTTTAAGAAAAGTTTTTTCTCCGCTCATAACCAACACCCAAAACCAAATCCCGTGAAACCATTCCCCAAAACACTCAATCATCAGGGTTTAACACCAGATAAAACCATAAACCCACTCCATTAAACCCCCATTACCAAGTTTGGACAATCCCACATTGTGTTCAAGTCGATAACTTTATGGCTAAGATGACTTTGTATAGAAGCACAAGATGAATGAATGGCAGGGAATATCTTGGCAATTACTCTCACATAACAAAAACACCCTTGGAAGGCTCTCACAAAAGAAACACAGCTGAAAGACCAAGTATTGAAGACTAGTAGTATAAATACAAGCCCTTTGTAGCCGAATATGGCATTCTAGCTTTAATTAAGTCTTTTTAATTTATTGTACTCTTTTATCATCTTATTTACAGCTTATTGTAACTATTTATTAGCCATTGTACTATTTTAAAAGCTTAATGAAGATTTGAGGTTTTTTATGTTAAAATCCAAGTTTTAAATTCAAAGTCCTAAGTTGTTAACTAGTGTTAAAATGAGTTAAAAATATTTCAATAGAGCTTAATTATAAGCTGTTTTTATTAAGCAAACAAAATAAGGCAAGCAGTAAAGAAACAATCATAAAAATTCACCCAAAAATACCAAAGCTTACTTTTGGAAGATAAGCCCCCCTGTTATTAGAGGGAACATATTGTACGGAAGAGGGAGAGTGAGGGCGCCAACCTCTCCTGATTGAGATCTCTGTCACACATATTATATAGGCGTGCACGTAGTAGTCTCTGTATGTTCAGAGAGGTTATCTATATATGAGAGCGAACACACAGAGGATAACTCTCTACTCTATCCTATGATATAAATGTGAAGTTCTTTATCTCTGTTTAAAGATTTACTGTAGATAGGGGGAGTGAGAGCACACAGAGTGTGAGTGTAGAGTTATACGGGGTGGGTGGGGTATACACATTGAATCGAGTCGACTCATAATGCGAAAATAATGCGTATTTGGCCTATGTTTTAGTTTAAAATCCACTTGTTGAAGCTTTCCTAAAATCTGACCAATTTGGCCTTGGAAAACGGCATAATCTGTCCCAGCTATTTGAAGTGCTTATTTGTCGTCAAGATTTGCTTATTGTACCCTATTAAGCCTTTTCAACATATGGCATTTGCAATGTTTTGCTTAAAATCTAGATAATTCATCCAAATAAGCATTACGGAAGTCTTAACGGGGGTGGTTAGTGCACAAGTCTACAAATGGGTCATTTGGGTACTTGTACAAGTGTTAGTAGTTACTAAATATGTTTTCACGCTAGACTAAATTAATGTCCATAAAGTAGATATTATTAATTTTACAGCTAATCAACAGAACTCAAAAGAAAAATATACAGTAGAATCCATGGTAATTGAATCCTGAAGAATCAACTAAAAATGGCTAGAACTTCATAAATAGATCATTAGCTTTGAGGGATTTATGCATTATAACTCCAAGTTATCATATATCATACTTCTACAACTAAATCTAAAAGGACAATGTTTTGTAAGTCTCTGCAAATGTTATTATAGTAAAACACATTACTGTCAAGTAGTTTAAAGCCACTTGTTAAATCAATTTCAAGTCTTAAAATAAGATTAGTTGAAATTAGATATAAGTCCAGCAAATCATTTAATAAGCCCTCAAAGTATATAAGCTCAATCGTGTTTAATACTAGTTAGTTTTAAAAGCATTTTATATAGCTTAAAAATTGCCTGCAAAAGCCCCTTTTGTCTTTTAAAAATATCAAATCACAGCTTTTTCCAACGCTTCCTTTAGGCTTATCTTTGTTTCTTTCCCTCTTGTCTTTGCAATTTATTGAAGGTAGGTGGATAGGTTTTAGGTCATTATAAGCCCTTAGGTCTTTAGAATCCTTTTAGTTGCTTATTTTTAAGCACAAAGTTGCCCCATAAGCTGTTTAGCTTTAAGACCTCCCCTGGTGCTAAGCTTTCAAAAAGCCAGTTTCTAGCTTATTTGGTGTTTTTAAATTTGTGCTTTTTGTTCTTATGTGCTTATTGTGTATGCCCCCCCCCCCCCTTAAGTGCTAGTATTGCTTATTTCCTTTTCTCTTATAGCTTAATTGTGACAAAAAAACAAAAAAAAGAAAAGCTGTTTGTGCCTTTTGTGCATTTAAGCAATATGTCTATCCTAGCTTTTTCTAGTAGCTTTTCCTTGCATTTTTCTTTCAAAATTCTTTTTGATTGTTGTTTTTTATAGAGTTTTGGCCATGCTTTTTAGTTTAATAAGTCATTAAGCCTCAAGTGTTTGTTTAGTGGCTTAAAAATAAGCCCAAAGTCAACCATTTGTCAGTTTGCATACCATTTTTTGGTTCAGATAGGCAAATAAGCGAATTCTTAGCTTAATTTTCTTTCAATTTGCTTATTTCACTGTCATTGCTTATTGCAATAGTACATTTAAAATTCATTACTGGTTTGGCTTTTTGAGCTTTTTCAAATCCAAAAAAAGAAAAAAATAAGCCATTAAGCTTAAAAGCCCATCTGTCTGTTTGTTTTTGCTTTTTCTAGCTTATTCAGTAGCTTTTATAAAAAGTCATAGTTTTGAAATATGCTTATTTTTGTGTGTTTTATAAAAGTGTAAAAAAAATATTGCAAAAACAAAAACTGTTGGGAAGGAGGGAAGCCCCAAGTGAGCTAGGAAGGGAGTAGGGAAGTCAGGGGTGAGCAAGGCTCGAACCCCTGACCTCTACCCACTCAACCTTTTTAACAAACACTCCACCCTTGGGTCTTTTTCATTAGAGACTCAAGTGGTTTAGTATTTAACCACTTTTCAGCCATATAAGCCATAAGCCTGTTTGGCTTTTTAATAAGCTGTTTGTCCCATTCCATTTTTCATAGAATCCTTACAACTTCAACTAATTTTTGTAATTTTTTTTAGAATTTTTTATAAACATTTAGTATTTTTTATAATATATTTTCGTTAAAAACAAAAAAAAAATCAAAAAAAATAAAATAATCATCAGAAAAATACAAATCTTTTTAAATTTTTTTTCTTTTATTGTGTATTTTCTAGGAAAAATAAATTTACATATGTAGGGTCATTTTTGCAAAGTTTCACTTTTTAAAGAACGGGATTCGTTCCCGTTTTTGTTTTGACTCGTTTTTAGTCTTAATCAACTCCGTTTTCGATCTACTTTTGTTTAAACTTTGTTTTTTGTCACTTAGAACCCATTTAAAGTAAAAAAAATACTTTAGGGTTAAAAGTGTGTAATTTAGGTTTTTGACCCTCGTTTTTCGTACCCATTTAGTTTTAAATCATTTTAGCTTTCGTTTTTAGGTTTTTTTTAATCATTTTTTGCATATTTAATTGTAGTAATAGAAAAATCAATCATAATCTTGTCATATTCAAACATCGATTATCAATTCGTCATTCGATTTTCAATTGCACACCTCGTTGGGACATAACGACCCGAGAAATCAAACTTCCAGTTACATATATATTTTATTTTGTGAATTCTTAACCAATCCTTGGCTAAAGATATTTGGTTGATTGTTTGCCTATATATTATATATATAGATCTCCACAGATCAAGAATAAAACATCTTGCTTACGTATTTTCTAAGCATTCAACACATCTCTATTAGGATTATGTGTAAAATATATCATCTAGATCTACCTCATAAAAACATGGTTGTTTGAATCATATTAGGTGAAGTATTAGAGAACCAAACATATTTTATCTTT
>BQNB010083979.1:0-28888 GCA_026074375.1 Tanacetum coccineum
AGATTTATATATATATATATATATATATATATATATATATATATATATATATATATATAAAATAAGTAGTCCCAAAATATCAATAATAAGAATTTCGTAAGGCCTTTAGAAGGATATTTACTTTTACCCAAAGTAAAACCCTAAAAAACCTTCCCGGATCGTTTCCCGACGAGGTCGCGAATTTGAGAATTGAGTATCGGTTTGGGGAACAATGCTTAACAAATTTGGTTTGGTTTTCTAATTCTACAAGAAAAAGCAAGTAAAGGGCACGCTAAACTAAAAACGAAAGAAATAACGAAATTAAAAACGTAAACGGAAACGTAAAAACGCGACACAAAAACCTAAAACATGAAATTGTAACCCTACATATGCAAATTTAATTTTTACAAGTCCTAAATGATAAAAGAAAATTTTAAAAAAAATAATTATATTTTTTTGACTTTTATATCTTTTATTATGAATTAAAAACGGTTTTAAACTAAAAAATGCATTAAAAATACTAAACTAAATTAAAAAAATCTGGAAAAATCACAAAAAGTACTATGAACATATTAAAATCTAAGAAAAATAAAAGATTTGGAAAAGTAGTTGAAATAAGCAGGCAAATAAGCATAAATAAGTTGATAAGCAAAATGGCTACAAAGACTATAAATAAAAAAATAAGGCAAGTATTAATCGAAAAAGACCCCAGGGCAGATGGTGTGAGTGTGTGTGTTGAGGTGTTGGTAGTATAAAGGAGAGGTCACAGGTTTGACCCCTGTGGCCTCTCCTTTTTTGAAAACATTTTTTTTAACAACTTTTTACATAAGCCTAAAATAGAGACCTTTTGTAAAAGCACTTTTTCTGAAAAGCTAAATTAAGCTAGAAATAAGCCCTATAAGCAAACAGTACTAAATAGAAAACAAGCAGACTTAACTAAATGCTAAACAGATTTTTGAACATTTTTAAAAGCAAAATAAGCTAACCTAAACTACAATTTCAAGCATTAAAAACATGACTAACAACAGATTAATCTTAAGAAATTAAAGATCAAAGACAAACTGACACTGAAACTATAAATGGCCTTTTCAGCAAAAAGGGCTTTTGCAGCCCCTAAAATAAGCCATCAAATAAGCACTAAACCTTAAACTAAGCTCAAAATTATAAATTCTATACTACAATCTACTTGTGCCAGGAATTTAAAGGCTTAAAACTAACTTAAGCTATCCTAGAAGTGAGATTGAGATTGCCTAAAATCTAACCCATGACTTGAAATCTGAAACAGTTATGACCCAAAGCTTTAAAATGAATGAAACAGTAAATATACTTGAAATACCAGATTTTAGAGTTAACTAAGAAGGCATTTAGAACTTAAAAACACTAAACTTAAACCTTAAAACTAAAAATCAAAGAAATGCATACTTAAACTAAGTAATCACCACAGTTTTGAACTAATGCATATGAAAACTTGTAAACTTCTTAAAACATGATTTAAACTTAACTATTTATGATCTAAAACTGATTTATAATGAATCTAAACTAGGTTTAAACACTAAACATGACCAAAACAGTTTTGACAAAGGAATTGGGTACTTATGCCAAACACGCCCTTAAAACTATAAAACATGATTTAAGCTTAAAACAGATTAAACTAAGCATGGAATTATATCAAATAAGCATCAATTAGGCAAAATAAGCATTTAGAAAGCAATAACAAGTATGAATAAGCAGAATGTAAGCATTTGCATAAAATGACTTGAAAAGGTAAAAATGGAACTTACAAGAGGTCCTATAGCTTTGTTTAAGAACTTTAACACCCCAAATCAGCTTCTAACTATCCTATAGCTTCCCAAGAAGCACTATCCCATGGCCATCCATGATTTACCATGCTCCATTTGAGAAATAAGCAATAACAGTATTGAATGACTTTTGAAAATGAAATGATGAAACATTGAACTTAGTAAAGCATAACTAAATTGAACAGAAAAAAAATGAAAGAGCATTAAGAGAATTGAGATTTTGAAAGCAATAAGCAATATTGACGAAAACAGTAATGTAAGACAGAATTGAAATTGAAATGACTTTTTATTAAAAATGAAGATTACAATGCTTTAAAATGTAAAGACAGAATTTAAAAGACATAAAACATAAATAAAGACATTAAAAATAAAGTTTTAAACTACTCCTAAGTTGCCTCTTCTAATGAAATAAACCTAGTCTATTTATAGAGGAGCACAAGTCTTGAGCTGTGCTTGTTGTGTTTTTGTTGTGAGAGGCTTTAAGTCTTCAATCATAGCCATTGATTTGGCTTGTTCACCAAGGGGGATGATCCTAGCCCTTAATCTTGAATCCAGGTCCTTGTAGCCAATGAAACCTTATAGGATTGCCAAGGTGGCAATCCCTTTGTCTTGTACTGTGAGAGTGGGGTTGAGTTGGTTTTGGGGAAGAGTCACAGGGATAGTGATGGGTGAATGGGGACCTGTGGGTTTTAGCGGGAATTTGGTTTTGGGGTTTTGCTGAGTGGGGTTACTGGGTTAAGGATTAAACGGGGTTATGTTGTGAAAGGGATTTAGGGTTTAAGGACGAACTGTGTAATTAGGGTGAAAGTAGGATTAAGGGAGGAAGATGATAAACAGTGTTAATGGGGAATGGCGGGTTAATTAGGGACGAAGAGATTATTTTAGGTTTGTTTGACCGGGTCTTTGACTTGGGGTTTAAGTGGGTAACGGGTGTTACTCTGTTTGGGTTAAGGACTAGCACCGTTAGTCCTTTTGGACTAACGGTGCAAAGGTATAAGGACTAACGATGTGATGATCTTAACTGGAGTAAAAGAGGGCTCGTTAGTGTGTATACAGTTAAGGCAATGGGCCTGTTTGGGCCAGTTTTATATTTAAGGGTCTTGGGGGAATTTAAACTTCAAAGCATTTTAGCTTTATGTCTTTAATAGCTTAATGGGCTATCCCGGCCCATTAGATGGGTGCGGGTTGGCCCATTAAGTATTTCTTTGGTTTCGGCTTCGGCTTTGACTTTGACTTTGTCGTGGTGGACTTTTTGGTTGACTTTGACTTTTCGTGCTCATTTCATTCCCGTGCTCGGTTTTGTTCGTTTTGACTTCATTTTTTGTCCTTTAGTAAATATCCGGTACCTGCACAGTATATAAAGCAAAACAAGCATATTTTTGACATTTTATGTCCATTTTTTCGTCATTTGGGGTTGTTTTATTAGGTAAAAAGTATGTGTATTTAGGCACATACCAATATCAAAACTCAGAATCATGGCAACTTATTCTAAATTCTAAATCACACAATAAATAATCAATAACTCATAATCAAACGATTGGAGTATGGTCTCGTTTATGAGTTCAAATCCTAATATCAATAAAAAAAATATCACGCAAACACGTTAAAAATCAATGCTTCATGGATCGAATGCAAAGATAGACTTAGACGGAAGCTGAAAATCAAACATACCTTACAATGATATTTGATTATGAATTGTCAAGGGCTTAGGGAATTAGCACATTTTCTAGAATTTGATCCACCATTGTGTTTGGAGAATTTGTTTTAGTAATGTATTTTGGGTCTCCAATTACAACCTGCTAAGGGCTTAACAACAGTTTCTCTTTTTCTCCTAACAGCACTAACTGATTTTACCTCAGCAGTATTAACTTTTTAATTTGAAAATTTTGTTCTTGGTGCTGTTGTTCTATTAACTGGTCTTTTGATAGGTGAATGAGACTTATAGAAATTATTTCTTGGTCTGTTTTCATTCACAATGGGTCTAGCAGCATTAACTTTCCTAGCAACACTAGTTGATACTGCTTGACTATTAAAATTGTGGCTAGCAATATTAACTAGAATTTTACCAGTTCTAGTTAGTACTGCTGTTGGAACAAACTTGTTTTGGTGATTTAATCTTTGTACATTGTTCCACACTGGTCTATTCTCCCCTTGACCAGTACCCTTACCCTTCTTTTTGTTCAATTCAACCTGTTTAGCCATTCTTTTCTCATGAAAATCACAATCTTTAATAAGATGACTAAAACTGCCATATACAAAACATGCCTTTTTAGTAAACCCATATCCTAAACCCAACCTTTTGGATATTAATCCATTCCATTCTCTCTTGTTAGATTTAGGACTAAGACTATATGTGTTTTGTTCTTTAATAGTTTCCCTAGGAGTTTTTGCATGCTTAACAGTATCAATAGAAGCAAAACTAGGTCTTTCTTGTTCTTTTAAAGGTTGAATCACATATTCATCATCACTGTCTAACTCATACTCCTCAATGATAGGAGCATCAGGCTAAACTTTAGTTTGACTAACAACAATGGGTTCAACTACAACTTGTTTAGGCGCAGATTCACGTGTTTATGTACTAGAATTTGACTCACAAGAGTCATAATTACTTGTTTGAGTATCAGATTCACTAGTTTTAGACTATTTTGGACCATATGCGAACATAGAATCATCTACTTCCTTATCAGGTCCTGAAGGCATATAATTTCCTGTCATTGGAGGGGGAATTGCATGCATGCCTTCAACATTTGCAAATCTATCATGCAAAGAACTATTTTCTACATCACTTGACCTATTGTCAAATACACTTTGAAAAACATCATTTTCATAACTTAAGACACCATTTGTACTTGATCTCCATACCCAAGCCCAAATTTGTCCCTAGTACTCATCTGACTATTTAGCAGTTTACTAAGGCCTTTAGAAGAACTTGAAAATTCTCAGGTTGGTTTATTTTTAATTCTTCTTTTGCTTTTCTAGCTATCTACTAATAGTTTCTTATGATATGTAAGCACATCAGTTTTATCATCTAAATCAATTTTCATAGATCTAATCTTTTCCTCGTACCAAAGTTGATTTTTCTGATGAGCAACTAATTAAGCCTCTACCTCTTTTAAAGCTTGAGTATAGGCTTGAATTTCAATACTAGCATCACCAAGTTGTTCCCTTTGTTCATCAAATAATTTTTTAAGTTTAGCATATGATTTCACACATTCTTTTGAACAAAATTTTACCTCAATGTCTGAGCCTAAATTGCTGTAAGCCATAAAGTCAAAGTTCTCTTGTTTCATCCTTGCTATGACAGTCAATCAACACCTTTTCCATCAAGAGTTACCAAAGCTTTAGGTTCCTCCTATTTTCCAGGTCTCCTCCCATTATCTTTTGCTCTATATCCAGTGTTCCCTGCATCTCTTCTTCTGCTTTCTTGATTTACTTTTGATCTGCACTCTCTAGAAAATTGCCATGTGTTATGGCAATTAAAGCACTCAACCTTAGTCTTGTCAAAGCCAATTGGTTCCTTGGCATCAAACTGAAGCCTTCTCCCTGTCTTCTTGTAAAACTTCTTCAGTCTCATGGAAATCATGGCTATTTGCCATTTCAAGTCCATCTCTTCTAAATCAAACTCATCAAGCTGCTCCAGATCTTCATGATCCAATTGTGGACCACTGGATTAATTAGCAAAGAATGAGTACATGAGTTCTTCAGTGTATGATGAAGAGTTTTCCTTTTGTGAGTTGTAGCCAGAAGAAGTAGAAACACCATAAGCGGTACTAACATCATTAGTACTGCTAGTGCTTTCAAAAGAAACAAAGGCGACATTCTATGCACTAGAAGAGGATCCAGTAGAGCCTTTAACATCAAACTCAAAGACTCTAAGATTGTTATAGAGATCATCAAAACTAAGACTGTCCACTCCTAGTTTGGTCCTCATGACTAAGGATACTTGGGACCAGGAATAGAAGTAAAATAAAGACCTAAGGAACTTCTGATTGGCATCTTCGGTGGAGATACCTGCACCATGAATCTTAAGTTATCTCAGAAGACTCTAAAACCTGTCATAACCTTTGTGCAGTCCTTCTGAGTTGGATAAATAAAAGCCTTCAAATTGTTGCTTTAAAATGTATTTCTGCATCTTCTTTGATTCATCATTGCCACCAAATCTGGATTTGATATAATCTCACATATCTTTAGCATCAGTCATCTTGTGAATTTTAGTAAATGGTCTTCTGGTTTTAATTAAGACACTAGTTATATCTAATAATTAAAGCCAATAAGCAAGGTGGTTTCCTTGCCTTTCTTTCTCTTTCTTTGGCTTTATATTTCTTTAGTTGTTTTAGGAGCAGAACTTTATTACTTCATTTGTATCTGTGCAGAGCATTACCAGGGACATTTCCTTTT
The DNA here is from genome assembly GCA_026074375.1 of Tanacetum coccineum. NCBI lineage: Eukaryota > Viridiplantae > Streptophyta > Magnoliopsida > Asterales > Asteraceae > Tanacetum > Tanacetum coccineum. The sequence continues at coordinate 6,177 of BQNB010083979.1, forward strand.
TGTATGACTTCCCATATAGGATAGTTTGTTATGTCTCAAGTAATGTTCCATTTTCATGGCCCAAATGTGCATACTCACTTTCTTAGAATTAGTGTGAGTTTGATGGTTGGTCACAGTGTGAGCAGGCTTATTGTGTTGGTGTTTGTGGTGGTGGTGGTGGTGGTGGGTTTTCATCATCTGATCTTGCAATTGAATAGATATGAAAGGTAAAGGTTTATAACTGATGTGTTTGGGTTCTTCTTACTCAGAGTTTCTTTACAAGCTCTGATACCACTTGTAGATCTCAAACTTAATAGATCTTTCTAGTCTGTTTAAGGGTGGTATCCAATCTGGATAGATCCAAACTAACTACAAGAGAAAAAATGACTATGAACAATATAAGCTATGCGGAAACTAACTTATATTGCTAAGAAGAACAATGAATAAAATAAAACTTTGATTACTATTAATCTGCTAGGTTACAGATTACTAGCTATTAATATTTGTGAAACTTGTATATGAAACTTATATTTCTAACTAATGTCGTAGTTTTATACACCAAGAAAAACCCTAATGGGCTTACAAAACGTGTGAAGAGATAATGCATATCTATTCCTATAATAACTCATGCATATCTCCTAACAGTACTAACTATTATATGCTAGCAGTACTAACTTACTACTAACAGCACTAACTATACTGGCAGTACTAACAATGTACTGGCAGTACTAACTCCTTATAACTAACAGTACTAACTACTTAGTCTATTTTCTTGAATCTTTAGCATTCTTCACCAGCAAATATAGACTAAGTAGAACTGGTTAGTAGGTAACTCAAATAGTGAATCTTGCACGTGAATTATCTCATAAGCCCAATAAGGTGATAACAACCAGTTCCATTCAACCTGCGTATTCCTGTTGTAAATCACGTACATCCCATAAATATCATCACGACATCAGAAACCCTAATTTATCACCATTAAACCTGTTGTACCTGCTGTTAAACATAATACGTAGTCACCAATCCACCTACTCATCTCCTCCTTATTCCTCCATCTCACATAAATAACTACTAACCATAATAGTATTAACATAAATACCACGTACAAATTAACATATACATTGATCCATCACAACCTTTAACCTCATTGAGCTATAGCCAAAAACCACGAATTCACAGCAGCTTCAATCTTTGTAATCACGTGTAATAGCTGAACAAATCATTCCCTTCTTGACAACACGTAACATATGACAGCAGTAGTAAAATTTACCTTGGCAGTACAAACACAAATAGGTTGGCAGTATTAACATATGAAGTGGCAGTACTAACCAGTAATTAGAAGTACTAACTTCTAGTTTCTGCTTCTTCATCTCTTATATAAAAATAACACAATCCCTGTGAAGATTCTTGCTACATATAATCTTCCACAAGAAACCATAAACCATGCGTTTTCTTTTCATCATCGATACCAGCAGACCTTCATTCGATATCATATCAGAACAACAACATAAACCAGAAAACATACCATGGAACCTGCTATTTAGAACAAGAATGAATCATAAATATCATCATGACCACGTCACAGATCAGCTCACAATTCAGAACGCTTTCTTCTATTGTGTTTTTGTTAAACCACACCCCTCCACTCTACTGCTGCCTTGAAACGAATTAGGGTTTACATAAAAACCCTAATTGCTAAACACGCCTTTTTTTTAAAAATCAGAAAAATTATACATGAAAACCTTGTATAAACCCTAGATATCAAGAGCAACCCGCTCTGATACTAATTGTAGAAACCTGATTGTAGGCTTCATAGATCATTTTGCCCATCTAGGATATAATAAAATTGAATGACATGAAGCACATCGGAATAACAAATAAGAACATCAATGTTATCACAAGGTTTTCTTTATTCATACTAATAATAAACTATAAACTAACTAATAAGCTAACTACTAATAAGCTAACTATTAGACTCTCATTGGAGAGATCTAACTATAATGGATGTCTTCTACCAGACGCCTCTAATACCCTTTATATAGAGGGTTGGTATGTGCTTAATTACACATACCTTTTACCTTTAAAAACGAGCTAAAATAACCAAAAACGGACTTTAAATGCCAAATATACGCTTGTTTTGCTAATTGTGTTGTGCAGGAACGGATAACTAAGAAAAGGACGAAAAACAAAGCCAAAACGACAAAACCGGACTCAGAATGGAAAAGATTGTGAAAGACAAAGCCAAATCGAAGCCGAAAAGTCAATCAAGTCAAAAAGTCAACAGAAAATGTGTGTGTGTGTGTGTCAAGCCAAGTCAACCCAAGTCAAACCCCGAAGCAATAAGTCACACATCAGTAATATAAGTTTAAGGGTTGAAATTGCCAAACCCCTAAACTTATATTTATAAGAGAAAAGAGGAGGAAGAAATGAAAAGAAGGGCCTCTAAAGTATGTCATTTTTGCAAAAGATATACTCCAAGGACTTGTTTCTTCCAAGTCCAAAAGAGTTGTATTTCCTAGGACTTATGTTTGCAAAGAGTTATATAACTCTTGCGGACTTGTCTTTGCCAAGTCACAAAGTTATATAACACAAGGATGAATTATGCAATGAAACAAATAAACATAGGACCACCTTGCCATTCCCCAAACACATCCCATGTTATACTTTAACCATTTTCCCAGCCTCGTTTTTTCCCCCCCAAATCACAATCTCGGGTTGTCACACCTCTTACCCTGCCAACACCAATTCACACCTTGGATAATCATTTTCCCCTCCCTCCACTACTTTTACCAGCTACAAATGTGCCTATGTTGGCAATCCAAACCCACCAAAACCAATCTTATGGTTATACACTCGACTTGGGAAACCAAGGACTATCTAGGGCTACGATTTGCTTGGTATTGCACTACACAAACACATCATTTTGTGTGTCTACAAACAGCACACCAGCAAGGAGACACCAAGAGGAAGACACAAGCATAGTCGTTTTTTCCTATATATAGCTTTGTAAAGCCATTGTGGCAACAGTTGTTCTTAAAGGTTTAGGTTTTTCCTTTCTTTTTATTTTGTTTTGTAAGGTTTTCTTATTTTTTTTTAAGTTAATTCTCAGTGTTCTTTTTTTTCAAGTAAATGCCTTTTATGTTATTTGTAAATTATGATTTTAATGAAATTTAGCTAAATTTGCTTTACTTTGTCTTAAGTTTAAAAGCTTTTCAAACCTTATAAACCCTCACTTTATTACCATATGATTCTGTCTTGGTAAAACTTTCTTCACCAAATTTTCTGGGAAACTTACAAGATAAGGGTGGATTCTGTTGCATTCAAAGGCTTGAATGAATAGCTAAGGTGGAAGGCCTTATTGGGTGGTTTTTCAGCTTAGTTTTTGGCTTATTTTAAGCAAAGAGTAGGGTTTTGGAGCTTATTTTAGGTCTCTAGGGATCCTTTTTAATGGGAAAGGATCAAGGTACTCAATTTTCAAACTTGAGATTATTTACTGTAGCATATAAGCCAATTTTGCTTATTTCCTTAGCTTCGGTGCTTTTAGTTATAAAAATTAAGTCTAAAATGTTTTGAATGTTTTTAATTTTTTCCCAAAATAAATTAAATATATGCTAGTTTAGTTAAAACTGTCAATGTTAGTGTAAAGGGGTAGGAGAGAAAGTAGCTTATTTCAATTTATTATGCTTATAAGTTGTGTTTTCAAGAGATAGCTTATAGTTGGTGAAAACTAGTGGTGGAGTAGTATTAAAGGTTTTATGCTGGTTTAGTTTTTAAAAAAGAGTTTTAGTACACTAAAGTTGATGGGACAGTTAAAGTAAAGGGGTGTTTGGGTCAACCTTAAAATGGGTCAAAACAAGCCTTGGCATGGGTTGAGGTAACTTAGCTTGATTAAGCTTAAGTTTTAAGCTTGTATTAAGCTGTTTTTAAGAGTTCCAAGGTTTAAAAATTGTTTTCCAAGGTTTTCTAAAACCAATTTTGAAACTGTGACTTTTAAGAGATACCACAAGTGCTTATTTAGTTAAGCACTTGTGGTTGGAGTTTAAGTGTTCAAAATAGTGTGTTTAGTGTGGCTAAAAAGGGCTGTAACAAACCCCTTGTCTTTTGACTTTGGTAAGTCAAAGTTCACCAAGTCCCCTTGGTGACAGTTTTAAAAAAAAGCAAAGATCCTTCTTCACTGTCAAAATTAAGCAACCTAAAATAATTTCAATAGATCAAAATTTGTGCACAAGATGTTTTAGCTAGGTGTTAGAGTCTCATCTGTTTGCTAGTTTGCTTTTTAATTATGAGCTTATTTGACAGCCTTTAAAATAAGCTGTCAAATAAGCTATTAGGTTTATCGTTAAATCTCCCTGGTGCATTGGGGAGATTTTAAGCCACTTTTCTCTTTGATCATTTAGTAGTTTTAAGCCAAGTTATTGGCTTATTTCAAGAGCCAATAAGCTCTTGTATAAGTCCTTAAAGTTTTAGACTTCAGTTAGCTTGTTTGTTGGCTTATTCTTAAGCCCAAACTCAGCTTTTGACTGTTTTTGCATGATTTAGATATAGGGATTGCTTAATTTTCATTTTTGCTTATTTAGCTTATGAAATAAGCTCCTTTGTGTCCCAACAGCTTATTTATATCATTTAGTTAGTTGTTAAGTTTGCTTAAGCCTTTTTCCAAGCTTATTTGTCCAATGATTTAGTGTAATTGTAGTTTAAGCTTTATGATAGTTTCTGTCACATTAAGCTGCTTCTAACAGCTTATTTAGTTTAGCTTTTCCTTTTCTTTTAAGCTTACCTAGGTTAGTTTAGACCCTTTAGCTTATTTCAGCCCAAGTTCTAGCTTAATTCGACCCTAAGTCCAAAAGGACTTAGCTCATTTTTGCTTTTAAGCTCATTTAAGCCAAACTGTCAACTTTAAGCTTATTTTTAAGCTTATTGACAGCTTTTCAGCAAAAGTCGTAGAAGACAAAGTTGTTAAGCCCCACGAGCTTAACAACTTTGCTTCTTTGAGTTTTCGAAAAAAAAGGGGAAAGACACTTGGCCCGGGTGAGCAAGACTCGAACCCGGGACCAAGCGATACAATCCCCCTTTTACACACACACTCTACCACTGCGCCCTTGGGTCTTTTTCGTTAAAGACTCAAGGGCATTGACTCTTATAGTCATTTTACCCTTATAAGCTGTTAAGCTGAAATAGCTTATTTCGGGGCTTATTTGTTAAGCAACTTTTTGTTTCTTATTTTTCGTAGGATCCTTATAGTGTCTAGTATTTTTTGTAAATTTTTCAGAATTTTTAGAAATAGTTTGATATTTTTTATAATTTAATTTAGTTAAAAGTTTATTTAATTCATAAAAAATACAAAAATTATCAAAAAAATATTTTGCTTTTTTAGAATAATTTTTATTTTGTCATCTTTTTGTAGGGAAAAATATAAATTTTCGTAGGTCATGTTTACAACTTTTTACTTTTTAAAGAACGGCGTCGGGTGCGGGATTTTGTTTTTGACTCGTTTTTTGGGTCAAAACGAACTCCGTTTTCAGGTCTAGTTTTTTTCATTCTTGGTACTTCGCTGTCCGTATGTAGTTTAGAAGTGACAAAATTCTTCGCTACGGGGGGGTTTTATTTTTGAAGATTTTAGAGTTTTCTTCCCCTTAGTTCGGGGATTCAGGCTCCGTTATTTTTTCGGATTAATTTAGTATGTTTAGGATTTTCTTAAACGTTTTTGTTCGTTATCATCTAATTTGACTTTTTCAACCTCTTAATCAATTCCTTCCTTAACTCAATTCTTCGACTGTATCGATTTCCATTCCTGCCTTCGTTGGGGGGATAAACGACCGGGAATAGCTCTATACTTACTTCTCGGTATCATTGATCTTGTTGATTTTTAGATAATATATATGTTTTATTATACTATTATATTTAAATTGGTGTGAATTGGAAAGGCATAAGGGTTTACAAGAACACCTGCTTACTTAGGAAGACTAACATATTATTTCAAATTAAAGTCTTGTTGTTTCATCTTTCTTCAATTTTGCATATTTAGTTATGTAATCATCAAATCTCAGATCCCAACACAGTTTAATTGATCATTAGTTGCTTTGCAGACTTCTTCAAGGAAATATTCAAGTTCCACCAAACTCTTGCACGGCCCTTTCATTAACTAAAATGTTAGACTGGCTAAGAATTCTGGAGTCAAAGTATCAACTTTGAGCCGATTCAACACGAATGCTGAGAAGTATGAGGGTATTCCACTTAGTTCATTAAAATGGCTCAGAGGTCTTCATTGCCGAGCCAAATTGTTGATCCAAGGTTGAATTTGTCCATGAACAGCAGGTAAAGTCTTGTTCCAATCACGGTTGGGAGTTAGAGGTTTTGTTGGTTTTTGAAACCAATCAGGAAGCTGAGTGGTCTCATCAACAGGTTGATCTTCAGTAAATCTTGTATCGAACTCCTGATGTGCGGGTTCTTCTAAGTTCTTCGATAGTGTGTATGAGGTACTTTGCTTGAGCAGACCTGAACTTAGTAGACTTTTGATGAGATTTGGACCCTTCTTTAGACTTGCCAGTTGACTTGGAAGTCTTCTCCTTTGGTGCACTAGTTGACTCAGGTTCTTTTCTAGCTCTTCTTCTCTTGGACCCCCGGTTTGATCCAACGGAGGGTTCTTCATTGTCATCCTCATCATCTCGACGTCTTTTTAAAGTGACAGTGTCTCCATATGTTGCAAGAATGTCTTTGTCAGATTCATAAGCGTCAACCAATGCTTTGTAGAGATTCTTCTGTGGAACTGATCTGTCGATTGATTTGTTATTCTCCATTTTGTCTATGAGAATTTTCTTCAGCTCAAGTTCAGATAGATTAGCTGCTACAGCATAGGATGTCTTAGCTTCATTGGATGAACAAATCAGAACTTCAGCTTCAAGTTGTTCATCTATTGACTTCTCAATTCTAGGCAAAACCTTGATGACTTGCTCCTTAACTTGCACTTTGACTTGCTCTTTGATGATTTTCCTCATATTTTCATCAAGTTAATTGATGAAGTATTCATTTTCAGCTTGAGCTACATCTCTAAGTCTGTCAGATTGTAGTTGAACAACTGCTTTTACAGCTTCATTCATCTTGTTGGCAAGGTACTTATCAACAATACCGGGAATTGATGAAACAGCTTCAGCAAATAGGTTTGTTTGCTTGAATTCCGAGAAGTCATCTTCTAAAGCTTTTACTCTATCTTCAAACTTGAATAAGGAACCAAAGGTTGGAAGATTTTGTAAGGAAGGACTTGGAACAATTTTTGGTGTGGGAACTGGTGTTTATTACAGAGGTTGAATAAGAGGAATAGGTGATGGAGGAGGTGTTGTTATAGATGAAGGAGACATTTCAACATTCATAGTGACGGGAACATCTACCAGAGAAGTTGAATTCGTGTTTAGATTAAGAATGGAGTCAATACCTATATCTGGATTAGGGTTGAGCATGTTGGAAATAAAGCCTGGTGATACAAAAGAACTCTGTTGTTGAACTTTAGGAGTGACAGCGGTTATTATCACATGAGTATCTTCTATGACTTGAGTACCTTGAACATTAGTCTGTGGAGCATCTGTCATTTCAGTATCTCTTCTTTCCAGATTGATATTCACGTCCCTGTACATTTCATTCAATTCTTCCTCTTCATTTGTCTTTTCTTCATCCAGCTCTTCTCCCTCAACATTGTCTCCTTGAGTTACTTCATCATAGCTTGTGTGTCATTAGTTGGATTCAAATGAGAAGGTGTTTTGAACCCTTCGGATCTGAACCCTCTTCTTCTATTTCTTCTTCATCTTTTCATTCTTTTCATCATGAGTGCCGAGAACTTTGGGATGTAACAAAGTCTATCTCCATCATTGTCTGATTTTAGTCTTGTTCATTATCATCATCTTGACCATCATCATCCTCATTATTAGCATTGTCATCATTGTCTTTACTCAAGCTTACTTCATCATCATCGTCCTCGTCACTGGACTTCCAAGAAATCTGTTCATTTTCAAATCCATATGTAAGTACATCGGGAACCCTTAGTGATACACCAGTTCCTTCATTTTCAAGTGTGTACTACGGCATGAGATGCTGTGGAAATTGGTGTCTTGCTCTTGTGGTGTCAATATCATCGGTTCAAAACTTCACTAATAGGTGCAATTTCTAATAAAGTCTCTAATCCTTAAGAAGGTAGCTTCTTCTTTCCTGATTTAGCTACCTTAGTTGTAGCTTTGAGTCTTTTACCTAGAGAAGCTATAGGGGCTTGATCAGTCTTCTCCCTGGTCGATCTCCATACATACTTTGGTTTTGGAATCACTTTTCTAGTAGCAAAATCATGATAAGTCTTGTACACATCCGACTCTTTCATTTGCTTTGATTAGTTAGATGTTATTAGAATTATGCATCTGTATTTTAACTGTTTACATGTTAGGAATGAATCTCATTTGTGGGTGAGAGTAGGGTCATAGTTAGCCTGATGTGATTGTCCAATCTGTTTCTCTTCTTAGAATTGATTGATCTTTTGACATGAAGTGGTTGATAATCACTTTGGTGAATCTTGGATAATACATATATTTGTTCTTCTTTGACACCTTGTTTTCGATTTGATAAACTAAGTCTTCCCATAGAAGGTAGACATAGTCAACCTTCTTCTGGTAATACATACCCTAAATGATTTGAGCCCGAGAGAGACGAAGTTGATCGAGTCCAGTAATTTTACCACTGAGACATTTGTTGATGATGGTTCTGAATGTTCTCCAAGGTTGATATAGTGTATCAACCTTGACATCAGAGAGTGACTTGATATCTCTAGGGTATCCAAGTTCTCTTATGAAAGCAAGTATATCCTCTTCAAATAGAGGATCTTCAAACTTCTGGCCAGGAGGATTTGGGCAAATCTGGAGCATATCTCTGAAAATTTCTGGATTAAAAGAGTAATTCTTTTTGTTCATCTTGAATTTGATGCAGTACTTGTGATAGGAAACAGTAGTCCCCAGAATAATGCTGTAGATAGGGCAGGTACACTTCTGAGTCAATAAGGTTGTGAAAGAAGGTTATGAGAGGACGAGAAACATCCAAAGCAATTGAAAAGTGGGTTCCTTGGGCTTGCATGTAGAGTGATTCATCTGTAGAGTTACAATTTCCTAATCCATTACGACGTATGTTCCTAGTTGGAACATGCAGCATCGTCAAGGGGCTTGATGTTGTTCTTTTGTAATACTCATGATTCTGCAAAGATATAATCATACAGTTTACATAGTTTTAAGACACTTATAGAGTCCTTTTCAAAGCTATGATACTTAAAGCATGGCTAACACATTAAGATAACTAATCATGGGAAGGGCAAACTTAATTTTAGCTTAGTGGGAGTTAGATTACCTACGTCTTGTTTTAGCTGCTGTCTTAATAGCCAATATTAATTGATTAGATTCCAAAGATAACTAATTTTAAATTTGCTACCTAACACATGTTTTAAGTCACCTCTTAATTAGATCTTAAGTGTTTATGGCATTAAGCCTTTTGTTTCCTTTGGTAAATTGAGTGAAAACTAGGTATTCAGTTTAAACACAAAAACTGCAAATCCGGTTCAAACAAGGAACTGGGTTATCTCGGTCAGAGAGTAAAACTGCGAGGCTCGGTTCACTATTAGTAAACTGGCGAGTTTCGTAACGTCTTTAGGAACTGCGAATTCGGTTAAAAGTACAATCTGCGTGTTCGGTCACTATCTAAAAACTGCATGTTACGGTCACTTAATGGGTTACTTCGGGTTCGGTCACTTAGGAACTGCGAATGAATTCGGTCAAAAAGTACTAACTTTGCGAGTACTTCCGGTTCTTATTACCAACTGCGAATTCGGCTCATAGTACAACTGCGAGTTAGATTGTGCGAACAAACAACTGCGAAGTGAATTGCGTTAATATTAAGTGTTTACCACTTGTTCTAAGATTCAAATCATTATAGCATTTTAGTGAATACACATGAAACATTTTTAGCTATTTTTTAAAACTCAGAAACATTTCAAATGTGTATTTTAGCATTCCTAAAGACAATTCGCACCTAAGAACAAACATTCAACATTTGGATTTTAAGATACATTGTGTATTCGATAATGCATTTACACACTGCCTACACAAAAACCCACTAACTGTTTCCTACTATAAACTCGCAAAAATACATATTCGTCACATAAATATCAAACGCAAATATCACTCAATAGTTTATACCTTATCAAAAAAACTAATATACACGAATCATTAACACCCTAATGTGAACAAAACCCCTCAATCAATTTGCATTTTCACTCAGTTTCAATTTTAAAGAATCCTAATTTGATTTTTGTCGGTGTGTTTTTGCGATCTTTAAAACCTTGTAAAAACAAATATGAAAAAGATAAAAAATTTCGTTTCAAGATGTAGGATCATAAGGGGTGTAAGGATCAATGTGTTGTAGTCTATACCTTAAGCTGAATATTAACTTGAAATGGAGTTGATGAGGGTGACCGATCGAGTGAGGTTTTAGAGAGAACTGAAATAAGAATATAAGTGTTGTGTTTGTGAGTGTGGAAAAACAAGGAGGGGGTGTTTGTGTATAAGACAAGTTTCGTTTTATGCACAAATGCCCCCTTACTTTAAAAACCTTTGCACTTTTCATATATAAGTTATTTTAGGCATTTTAAGTTAGACAAGTTGGCACAAATTGTCGTATGTGAGTTTTAACTAACATACCTAAAACGCGAACTTAAATTTGACTTAATTCTTTGAGAGGCATAGACAAAAACAGTTATAGGCACATATAAGCTAAGCTTAATTAACTTTCCTTAAAAAATGATATTCCGTTATTGTTTAAAAACCTTTATTCCTTTTATCAAATGACTTCTTGAAGAAGATATTTGACATTTTCTCCTCCTCAAACAATGACCCGTTTTCTATTTAAAGAGCTCTAGTCGTTGTTTGAGAAGTCGAATGTCTTTGAAAAGCATTTTCTGATGACTTAATGTTTTACTTTTGAAAATCAAACACCATGAAATAAGATTTCTCTTATTTTAACACATAAGCGCACTGACACGTACACTAATAGTATAAAGAAAGCACGAGTTGTATTGCAACGTAAACACAAGCCTTTGCATGGTCATTAAGTAGACCATGCCCGAGAATAAATGTCTATTTTGAGGTCAGTGTTTTCTTTTTAAAATTACTTGCCTTTAAGATAATGACGGGTTGCTTCTGAAATAATAGCAAGCTATTTTTGGGCATTGTTTAAAAACTTGTTGTTGAACTTCTGGCTCGAACTTTTATTTACAGGCCTTCGTATCAATTATTAAATGACATTTGATAAGACCGTAGAAATGTTATCGATTGTCAGAAGGACATGCAATTATTACCTCTTTTTAGTATTTTTCTTCATTTTTTAGTTTTCTTTGGTTTTAAAGATTTTATATTTTTGTAATCTTTGTTCTTATAAGGGTTTCTGATTTTTTTGAAAATGAAGAAAATCTTTTGGTTTTTGTGGTGGTGTCATATATTATAGTATTACATATTAAACACCATGATATTTTGATTAGGGGTAACATTATTCTTCATGTTCTTTGTGTTGGGTAATTAATAGTCTTCATACTTATTACTGCCAAGACAGAGTTTGGTATGCCAAGCATTTATTTAGTTATCAGTTTATAAGCTAACGCAGTATTAACTGTGTTTATATTACTACAGTACTAATCAAGTTGGTACTGCTAGTGTTAAACTTAGTACTGCTAGAGGCAAAGTTAGTACTGCCAGTACTAACTTTAATACTGCTAGAAAGATGATGTTATTGTTGTTGTGGAAGATTAAATGGAGAAGTTGATGGATTGAAGTGACGATGTTTACATCGGAAGTTAATGCTGATTTAGTCAAATAGAAGACTGAACGTTATTGCTTTAGTATAATACAGTTAGTTGTATGCTGATTGAAGGTACAAGAAGGAGTAACAATATATTCTATATGCTTACAAGGACAACAAGATATGTCTAAAGAAGGAATACAAGATCAACAATATGTTGAAGGAGTAAAGATTAGACGCAAACATTGTAATGTTGATCATTAATACTGATTTATTAGTTTCCTAATTCAATAAAGATTCCTTTGTAGGTCTTATGGTCTCTCTATATAAAGAGATCATAGACATAGTTTATTGAGATCTATACAGAAAAAGTGTGTGTATGTAGAGATATAGCTTCAAGGTTGTAAACCCTATTACTAAGTTAGAGTGATCGTATTAATATATTAAAGCTTGTTGTGTTATATCTTTGTGTCATTCATAATTTAATATTTATATTGAATAGACCTTCTTAGTGGTATAAGATAGATTTCGCCTATTGCTTATATTCATTAATCAAAGTTTCATCCTTAGTAATTTTGGATTTATCCAAGGGTACTAAACCTTACAACCTAAGGAGTTAAAGATCTATTCATTGGGACCAACAAGTGGTATCAGAGCTTGTTGTGAAGCTTTAAATAAGAAGAAGAGCATCCTACAAATTTTGCATTAATGGCATCTTCAAGAAGTTCTTCCAGTTCAGATTCTGATGGTAGATTCTTGTTTAATCATCGTATGAAAACAATATTGCTTCTTTTAAAGAGCAATATGTGATAATTTGTCTTCTGTATCTACAAAATGTCTCAATTTAATTTGTTATCTTCTAAAGCAGGTCTAGGATCAGTAGAAGCTTAACTGTTTATTATAAGTATATAAAAAAGGGAGACTGTGTTAGAAGATAGCATAATGTCTTAAAACTTGAGGTTAGACTAGAGTAATGTCTTAGATGTTATAAAAATTGAATTTGGAATAAAGATGAAGCAGAAGGGAAAGAGATCAGTAAAAACAAACATAGAAATGTTTCAAAATTCTATCACGTCTTTAAATGAAATACTAGAATGTCAAGTAATTGACAAGTTTAAAAAGGGACTAGGATATGATGCAGCTACTGCAGCTTCTCCTGTAGTAGAAGGTTTTGTGAATTTAACTGATAAGTCTGGATCAGATAAGGCATATCATGTCGTTCCCCCACCTCTATTCGGAAATTTCTTACCTGGCAAACCTGATCTAACTTTTATAGTAGAAAATGTAGAAAGTGAAAATTTGGATGTTACTATTGTTGTTACACCTAGTAATGAAAAGACAGTTGAAAATAAGGGTAGTTTATGTGTTTCAACACAGTGAATTAATACTGTTAGAAGTAGTATTATGCCCCAATAATAGGGAGTTGTGTTAGATGGTTAAGAAGATAACTGATTTTCCTACTATTCCTAAAGTTGTTACTGTTAGACCTAAAAACAAGAAAACCAGTTAGGAATATCAGTTAAGTATGAAGGAAATGTACATGTCACATAAAAAAAACCTGGGAAATTAAAAGAAACTAGCATATCAAAAGTCCCAACAACTAGGAAAATGATTTTGAGATGAACATCTAAGCCTTCTATGTCTGTGAAGTTTTGATCACATCAAGTTACATGTAAACAAAAGAGACAAGCTAATGGTCAAAGGGAGGAAAAACCAGTGTGGTAAATAATGAAAAAAGGGTTGTGAACCATCAAAAATTCTCAAGAATTACTAACCATTAATCCAAAAAAGACACATGGTTCCAAGAAAAATATTAATAGTTTGGCCTAATTTCACTTAATAATACAGGCAAAAGATATCTTATTGTTGTTTGTTGCTGTTGCTCATGACAAGTTTAATACTTGCTAGACAAAAGGCAGTTGTTGATCCCTTTGAATATCGATTTACTACCTTGTTAAAGGCTTGTAGCTAATGTGTGTGATTCACAACAAAACTACAAGATAAACAATGATTACGAAACACTATAAGTTATGCTGGGAATCTAACTTTTAATGCAAACGAAGAATAATGAAATATTATAACTATGATTTTGTATTAATTGCTAACTATGAGATTTGACAATGAAACGTATATCTCTATACTATGCGTAAGGTTCCTTTTATACACAAGGAAAACCTTAATCTTGGCTTATAAAAACGCGGTAAAAGATTCATGCATATCTTTTCCTATAATAACTTAGGCATATCTCTTAAACCATGGTACCAAACTATTTTTATACTATATTGGACTTACTATCTGAGTAGTATTAACTCATTTTGTAATGTCCTTGTACTAGCTATAACTAGCTGGTACTCAAGTATTTGACAACGGTACTTGTCAGGTATGTTTAATTCCTAACATTCCTCCCTAAACATGATTGTTGAAACTTGTTTAACTTCATGTTTCTTTCGGTGTAGATTCTTTGAACTTCTACTGGCAGGATGTATTTAACACACGATGACAAATACTTGATCTGTTCTTAATGTTTCCTTTGACATCTTTTGGCTAACTTTCTGCACATGTCTTCAACAATACAACAACATCTTTTCAGCAACAATCCAACTAAGTTGGCTTTGTAGTTTTTGGCAAACTACCAGCCTTAATGGATTTAATTTTCCTTTACCAGTAGCTTGTTTGCTATTGGATAGTTAAACTCCTTTATTGCAAATTATGGTGAGTTGATTACCATACAGTTTTTGGTAAAATGTCAACATTAACGGCAATTGACTTATCTTTACAATCACAGTTTGCTTTTGGATTAGCCAATGCTTCATTCTTCCATAACATAGTGCATTGTTAAACCATATAGTTTTTTATTTGCAAACTATTAGCTTATCAACAGATTTGGAGTAGTCTTTACCAAGAATCTGTTAGATCCCTGGACTAGCCAAACTTTTAGCATAAGCAAGGTGAGTTGAGAACCACTACAATTGGGTTAAATTGTCATCCCATAAACAATTGGAGAAGTCTTTACCACAAGCGTATTGCTTTTAGAATAGCCAGTTTTATGCCTATTAAGCATGGTGAACTGCATGCCCATTATGTTGGTGCGTGGTTAGCCAATACTCAAAACCCTTCTCTAATTCCATTTCATCTTTACTCTTTTTAAGTTGTTTCTTAATGAACCTTATCAAATCTAATGCAGCGGTACTTTCTACTTAACTTCTAATCCAAATTCAAGCATTCTTTGCAGCAATTTACTATGGATGAGAGGATATTTTCTTTCAACTTGCATGTGATGACTGTTCCATCCTTTAAACTCTAGTATGCAACCTCACAACCCTCATACATGTCTCAAGTGACATTTCCCAATCTTGTTGATCTTTCTAGAAAATCACCTTAATTAGTTATTCTATGAGGATTCTCATAATCTTTCAGTCTCCCTAAAGATATCAACTATAGACCTTCTGGGTGTGCTTTTTGAGTACTGCTTTCATTACCAATCATGATAAGTGAAAACAGATTTGTCTATAATAATATATGAAGTACCTCCATTAGATGTTGAATTTGCGCCCGAGATTTCCATTAACTCTTTTGACAACATGGTAAATCCCCCTATGGTGATGAAAACCTTGTCACACTTAGAAATAAATCGATTTTAGTCTCCATTATTTTCACTAATCTATTGGTACCTTTAAATGTATCAATCTTTAGGGACACTTTTTGAGATTCACTTCACTATCAACTCTGGTTGTGGTCTTTTCTTTTCCTAGCAATCATTTTCATATGACAGCCTTTTCTCTTCTTTTGTACCCTGATCTGCTACAATCTTGCTTATGCACGGTACCTTACTGAGACATCTTCCTTGGAACTATCTCTTCATTCTTGTCAGGATCACTAGTTCTTCATTCATTTCCTTTTAATCTTTCTTTAATCTTCAGTAGAACAATAGTAATGAAAATATATTTCAATCCTCTTCTTTTAACTTTTTTTATACACGCCTTTATTTCATCAAAGCTTTTTGGTATTCAAAGCAACTATGTTCTTGTTTCCAACATGTTTCAAATAAGTCATCATTTGATTATATCTGGATTCCTTGTTGGAGGTTTGTTTTTATAGCTCAGATCTTGTTAAGCAAGGTTTCTTCTTTGTGTAAGCTATTGATATATGAAGAAATTTTGCTTCTCTTTCCACTGTAAAATGTTCTCTCTATGCTTCTTTTACTCTTTCAGTAGAACTATGTAGCTTCAACTCTTGCTTGAATAAAGTATATTTCATTAGAGAGTGCAATTTAGTTGGCTTCTTCTCAGCTAAACTTTTTCACTTCTTTCTGTCTTCCCAATCCTCTTGACACCTTTCTGGGCCACTCTTCATCCCTAGCAAAGTGCTTTAATTCATTTTCAGCTTTTGTAATATCTTCTGAATCTAGTATCAGATTCATCTTCCTCTTCAATATCTTTTTGCCTTTATCTTGGATAATCTTT
The DNA here is from genome assembly GCA_026074375.1 of Tanacetum coccineum. Classification (NCBI taxonomy): domain Eukaryota; kingdom Viridiplantae; phylum Streptophyta; class Magnoliopsida; order Asterales; family Asteraceae; genus Tanacetum; species Tanacetum coccineum. Next base: position 22,427 of record BQNB010083979.1, read on the forward strand.
GGGAAGTGGCTATTATGTGAATAATGATTTCTTGTTGAAGTTATTCCTAGGTCTTCTTAGCATTTTAGCATTTCTTATTTCTACTTTTTTTCTTTTCTTTTGAAATGCTTTAGTTGACTCATGTTCTAGAAGAACTGAGCATTTGCTTTCTTCATCTCAAAGGTTGTTGGAGTTGTTTGAGCTGCTGAAAAAAGAATGTACCTTTAACTAAAGAAAACCTTTTCTTGGTTTGGGCTCTGAGCCATAGTATACTTCTTATAACCTTGTCGGTATAAGTTTTGTTCTGGCTGATACACCTTTGGTACTAAAACTTTTGGCATGTCTTGTACCTTCATCTTGCTATCATTACTTTGTTGCTGAGCTAGTACTTTCTCCCTTTTCATTCAAACTTTATCAGTCTTCCCTTTTTTCTTGGGCCAAGGTGTGTCTCATTGTGTCAATCAATGTCCTATGTCTAAATCATCCATTCTGTGTTTTATAGGTACTGTAGGAGCTCCTTGGAAGATTTGACAGCACAACATCTCAAAATCTAACTTTCTTGTTTTTATTTTACCTTTACTAGTTATTGTAACCTTTACTTCCTCCAAAAGTACAAAGGCCAACATTAAAGTTCTTGATATTCGGCAAAGGTAGCTTGTTTCCAGTCAACGTGGCTGGAAACATCCACGATTCTAACAATCCCTTTGTTCTGTAAAGCTCTCTTTGTGGATAATCCTCATTAATTAAAAGAGATTAGTTTATCTTAGGGGACCCAAAGCCTTTTGGGCTTGAGTCTGCCTAGTGGATCTTTTAAAAGTAGCACAATTTCTTGTGACTTGTTCCACCCATGTATTTGGAGACTTTGTGCCAGTAATGTATCTTTTGGTCTCCAATTAAACCTGCTGAGGGTACTTAACAGGAGTTTTGACCTTTTCCCTAACAGCACTAACTGCTTTACCTTAGCGGTATTAACTTTTGTTTTGAAAAAAAATTATTCTAAGTGCTGTTGTTCTATTAATTGTCTTCTAAAAAGGTGAAATAGATGTGTGTGTGTGGCCAGCTTTTGGTCTAGCATTATTGATTAATAGTACTTAACAGTATTAATTTCCTTAAGCAGCATTAATTGGTACTACCTGTCGTTTAAAATTATGCTGTAGTATTAAACTGTTGTTAGTACGCGTGTGTTCTAGCAGTTATTAATGGAATCTTTCCAGTTCTTAGTTAGTCTGCATTTTGAACAAATTTAGTTTTATGATTCATTCTGTAGCACATTGTTCCATATAGCCTAGTGTTCCCTTTGGACTAGACCCTCATTTCTCATCCTTAGTGTTTAATTCCGCTTGTTTTAGCCATCATCACTTTTTTCTCATGGATAAATACAATCTCTAAATAAGATGGTAAACTTCACTTACAAAACATTGCCTTTTTGGTTTTATCCCACAATTCCAAACCAGTTTTTAGACATTAAACCACTACTCAATCCTTTTTGTCAGGTTTAGGACTTTGGCTACATGTGTTTTGTTCTATTAACAGGCTTGCCTAGGAGGTTATTACATGCCTTATCAGTATTATAAAAGCAAAAACTAGGTCATGTCATGTTTCTTTTATGGGTGTGACACATGTTCATCTTCACTATCTGATTCATACTCATCAATGATAGGAGCATCAAACCAAAATTTAGGTTCACTTACTACTTTTGGTTCATTTAGTGACAACTGGTTCAGGCATAGTTTCATGTGGTTTCTTCACTACAATTGGATTCACAAGAATTAAGTCACTTGCTTCTAGCTTCAAGATTCACTAGGTTTAGATTGCTTTGGACCATATGTAAATTATGAGTCATCTATTTCTTTATATCAGCGTCCAGAAGGGATGTAGATCCCTGTCATTGGAGGGGGAACTGCATGCATCCTCTTTGCATATCCTATCTTTCACATGACTATCTTTATATCACTTTGCCTTCTAACAAAAACACTTTGGAAATCATTCATTTATGCATACTTAAAAACACTTTTATTCATTTGTTTTTTCGATCACCATACCAAGCCTAGCCTTATCCTTAGCAGCATCTGGACTTTTTAGCAAAATTTAAAGTTTTTAGAAGAGTTTGTACCATTTTTTATTTTAGCTTTTTAAATCTTCTTTTTCTTTTTCAGCTTCTGCCAATAGTTTCTTATGGTATGTAATATAGGACATCTGTTTTTTATCTAAGTCAAGTTTCATAACTATATTATCCTCATACCAATGTTGACTTTTGTTGAATGCGTAACTAATTTTGCCTTTTACCCTTTCTTTAAAGCTTGAGTATATGCATGTATTTCTATACTGGCATCTCCAAGTTGTTCCCTCTGTTCATCATACAATTTTTTAAGTTTAGCATAAGACTCTTTACATTCTTTTGAACAAGAAGTTACCTCTGTGTTCTGATGCCTGACCTGTACAAAGCCATCAAAAGCAGAGTTTCTTGTTTATTTCTGACTGTGAGATCCAATCAAACCTTTTCCATCAAGAGTCACCAAAGCTTTAAAGTCTCTGTTTACCAGAATCTTCTCCCATTTTCTTTATCTTATTCCTTAGATGTTCTAAGTATCTCTCTCCTTACTATTTGTTCCCCTTGGATCTGCACTCTCTAGCAAAATGCCCTGTCTTGTGACAACTATAGCACTCGACTTTGGTTTTGTCAAAACCAAACCGGTTTCCTTGGCATCAAATTATAGCTTTCTACCTATCTTTTTGTAGAACTTTTTCATTCTTATCGGAAATCATGGCTACCTGCCTTTTTCAAGTCTTTCCTTCTAAATCAACTCATTAAGCTTGTTCCACGTTCCTCATGATCCATTTGTGGAACAACATGGATTGATTTGCAAGTAAGGGTATGAGAAGTATGTTCATATTGTGAGTTATTGTCAGAAGAGTTAGAAACCATAAGCTGGGTAACTAACAATCATTGCATTATAGTGTTCTCTGAAAGAATGCACATTCTGTGTGATTGAGGCTGATGCAGTAGAGCCTATTAAAATCAGACTCAAAGACTCTAGATATATTATACAGATCATCAAAACTAAGAGTTCACTCCTAGCTTGGGTCCTCAATGATTAAGGAATTGAGACCAGGGAGGTCACATCGTTCAGAGAAAGAAGGTAGAAAGGTACGAGACTAAGGAATTTCTGATTTGAATCTTCAGTTGTGAGAGCCTTGCCCATGGAATTCTAGTTTGACTCAGAAGCGAACTCTGAGAACCTGGACTTAGCCTTTATGTTGCCCTCCTAGTTTGATATAGAGAAGCCTCATAATACTGTATGCTTTATATATACTTATGCATCTTCTTTGTTTCATTAATTTCCACCAAATCTTGTTTTGATAGCTTCCCACATATCTTTAGATCAGTCATTTTATTGTATTTTTGCAAGATGATCTTCTAGTAATGCCAGGGTAAGCAAAGTGCAGGGTCCTTGCTTTTCTTTCTCTTTCTCTTGCTAAAATTTCTTCTGCAGTCCTAGGAGGCAGAACCTTTATTAAACCATTTGTATCAGTTGAGACACTCACGGGACCATTTCCTCTTTGAATAACTTCCCAGATAGGATAGTCTGTATGAGCCAAATAATGTTCCATTTTCATTGCCCATATGTCATATTCTCCCTTCTTTAGAATATGAAGTTTGATGGTTGAAACAGTGTGAGGAGTTTGTTGTGTTGGTGTTTGTGATGGTGGTGGTGGATTATCATCTTCTGATCCAGCCATTGAATTGCTTTGTAAGATAGAGGTTTATAACTGGTTTTTGTTCTTCTTACTCAGAGTTTCTCTACAGGCTCTGATACCACTTGTGGATCCCTTTGAATATGGATCTTACTACCTTGTTTAAGGGTTGTAGCTAATATGAATAGATTCACACAAACTACAGGAGAAACAATGATTAAGAACACTATAAGTTATGCGGAATCTAACTTATAATGCAAAGAAGAACAATGAATATTGATAACTAAACTTTTATATTGATTGCTAACTATGAGATTGACAATGAACTAAAATTTTCTAACTATGCCGTGAGGGTTCCTTTTATACACCAAGGAAAACCCTAATCCTGGCTTACAAAACGCGTAAAAGATAATGCATATCTTTTCCTATAATATCTCATGCATATCTCTTAAACGGTACTAACTATTTTATACTAACGGTACTAACTATCTGAGCAGTACTTAACATTTTGTACTATCAGTACTAACTATTACTAGCGGTACTAAGTATATAACTAACGGTACTAAGTCAGGAATGTAGAATTCCTAACATATGGTTCACCGTTATTTGATGACCTTCTAGCGGAGAAAGCTCCAGAAGCTCCGTTTTAAGTAAACGGAAAAACATATGAAAAATATTATTATTTAGCGGATGGAATTTATCCTCAATGGTCTACGTTTGTCAAAGCGTTTAGTATCGCAAGGGATAAAAAAACCATCAAGTTTAAAAGAGTTCAAGAAAGGATATTGAAAGAGCTTTTGGAGTCCTACAAGGTCGGTGGGGGAATTATACAACAACCGGCACGAGCATATCACATGAACACGATTAGAAGAATCATGTATACTTGCATGATATTACATAACATGATATTGGAAGATCAAAAATTTGATATTAGTGAATATTGGTATATGTACACGCTTCTCCAGAGAGCAACATTCAACGTACTTGGGTCGAACGATGCGAAAGACAACGAAGGAGAAACAAAGAACTTCGAGATAAGAGAGTGCACGAAGACCTTCGACACGATATTGTCGAACACTTGTGGAACCAAGATAATGAAATTTAGATTTATGTTTTTTTATTTAAAATTTATGTAATGGTTTTTTTTTTAAATTTATGTAATGTTTTTTTTTATTAATGAAATTTTAATTTTAAGTTTAATAAAGTTTATATATATATATAAATGAAAAAAAAAGTTGGAAAAGGTAGGGTCCTCATAACACCAAAAATGATGGTGTTAACTAGGGAGGGTGATTTTAGTGTTATGGGGGTGTTTTGGTGTTATAAAAAAATTGGTGATGTGGCACAATTTTTTCCCCACGGCACAAACTGTACCTTGTGCTCTAAGGGAGGTGATTTAGTCACGATAGAAATTGATTCATCCACAGGAAATTATATATATGTCCTCACAATTAATTTATTTTATGTTTACAATATTGATCCTTCTCTCCAATGACTTGTATTTTACTATGTGGGTCACACGCAGCCGCCGTTGCTTTACCATTCTTAATTCAACCCTGGTCCAATTACATATGCCAGGTCCAGGTCCAGCCTTAGAGGTACTTGTATCTTCTTTTTTTCATTCGGTAAGTGTGATTGAATAGTAGTTAATTTTAATTTGCTTTGAAAACTAAGAACAATGTTATATCAATGAAAATTGTTGCTGTTTGTAGTCACCAACGATATCTCAATATGTATAATTTTTGCACCTGTAACGAGACATAGTTAACGATAAAAAAAAGGAAAAAAATCCATGCACGTTAATATGCAATGATTAATTATTATTGTAAATATGTAATGACAATTTTGTTAATAGATGACTTCAAATGATCAAACTACGATGAATCAAAATGAAGAAATATATTTAAATTCGAATCAAATGATGATGATTTACTTAAGAGTGTACGAGCATTTTATTATGCTAAGGGTACGAGTTGTCTATTCGTGATTCAAAAAAAGACCAATATGTCACGTTGCAGTGTGATCTAAGCGGTGTGTATCAAGATAAATGGCGTGCTGGAACTAAGCGAAAAAAGAGTATCGGGTCTCGTTTGACTGACTGCCCCTTCCAGATTACAGGTAAAAAAGTAAGCGACGATGTATGGGTATTCAAAGTAAAAAATTTGGCACATAACCATGATCCATCCACCGATATGTCAGGGCATCCATCATTTCGTCGATTGGAACCAGATGATGTACAAACTGTAAAGAAAATGTCCCTTTCTGGAATACAGCCAAGACAAATCCTAGAATCGAGTCTCTAGGTTAGGTTAGGACTTGGTTCATCTATCTTTTATTCAATTGAGTTGTAAGGGAAGTCTTGTAACCGTAGGATCAAGCCTAGATCACTAGAGATCTAGTTGGGGTTTGGTAAGATTCCAAAGGGAAGTCTTAATTGGTTATAGGTTAAGTCGAATCACGGGTTTTTAGGGGTGGATTCCAAGGGCGGAATACAGTAGGTAGTAACTCTTCTTTGTGAGCGCTGATCTTTATGCATATCGGTTGAGTTAATTGTAATACGGTTTATAGTCCACCATAAGGATTATACTAGTGTAGTATCGGAGTCATGGATTCGTAACTGGACGTACGGAATGACTAAACCCCCCTTCCCGAACTAGTATATATCGTGGCGTCTCTCTTTCTCTCTATCTATTCATTATTCTTAACACTAACTAGATTATCACACCACCCGGCTCTTTCAAGACTTGAAGTTTTATAAACGTCGAAGAAGTCAAGAAAACTGTATTC
>BQNB010083980.1:2138-28888 GCA_026074375.1 Tanacetum coccineum
CGTGTCGATAGAATAATGGAACAGAGTCAAAACTTGATAAGACGGTTCCGATAGATGTAGATGATTGTAGACGTGTAGACGAGGCGGACGTCGTAGTCGAAGGGAGTTTGTTTCATCCATAGTGTTTTGATATCATCCCTTTCCGGTGTAAGATGTAAAACTAATCCTACTTCTATGTTAATAATTACCCACTAACTCACTTTTCTTCATCTACGTGAGTTCGCTACTAGTGGACATAGAAGATTTCTATTTTATAGAGGTATGTAGAGAATCCTAATTCAACTACGTGAGAGATGAGTTCATAATGAACAAATTCTCTTAATTCTAGAAGACCAACAAATGGCATTTCTAGTGACTACACTATTTCCACAAGCTTAAATTATATTCTATTAACTATAACTTATTCGTTTAGCATATACTCTATGTAGCATAATAATATATAGTCAATTAACATTTAGCACATAATCTAAATTATAAGAAGATTGGAAAGAAGACATACATTTGCCTACAATGTGTTTTATTCAACATCTTCAAGTGAGTAAGCTTGGAAAGAAAAATCTTTTGGTAAACCCGTCATAAGATTTTAAGAGTGTATTCACTCGTCGGATTCCAAGAAATGTTCATGAACAATTCCACTAGAATGTTGTAACTACTCAACCACTTGGTCCCCAATGTCTCATGGGTCCAAAATTGTTAGTCCCGAACATATTTTGCATATGTTGTATTTGATTCGGATACATATAGGGTGGACATATTCCCTACGGAGAGAAGTTTAGTTGTTGTGAATAATTCCACATTGAATGATTATTATTAGGGTAATTTTGTCTAACATGATCTCTCTTAGGTTATGGTGTTTTTAATGAGGTTGAGGATTATTAGCTCTTTTTGAAGGAGGAGTTTTAGATCTTATTTTTGGTTTAGTATATCCGACTCCGGGTTTTAAGGAAGGTTTATAAAAACGTTTTACTTCGTCGTCACTTGCAATAGGAAATTAGTATTATTTATAAGCATAAATTTTGGTTTTGGGCTTAAGTTTAATTCTACTACTTTTTCTTTAGACTCAACCTCTTGTGACTTTACAAAATTTACTTGTTTAGACTCACTAATTGATCCTTTGGTAAAATTAAATCCTAGGCCAGTTTAATCTCCGATGGGTTTTGGAAGATTTAATATTTTCTTAACTGATTGAATACTATTATTAAATTGATTAAGTTTAGAAATTTCTTCCTTAAGCTTTTCATTTTCAAACCTAAGGTCTTGACATATTTTACATTCTTCATTGACTTCCTTACCCTTTTCTAATCTAGACAATTTATTTTTTAGTTCTAGTACTTCATTTTCTGATTGATTTTTAATTTGTTTTAGTGTTTTATTTAGCCATGACTTTTAAACCTACTTTGCATAATCTATTATATTCACTATCTAAGTCTTTTTCATCTAACGATGATTGGTCATCACTTAAGAATTCAGTTTCAGAAAGTACCTCATTGGATGCATTGGCCATAAGACATTTTTCGTCTTTAGTCTTTCTTCATCGTCTTCGTCGCTATCACTCTATGATCCTCTGAAGAAGGCTCTTTGACTGTAGTTTCTTGACAGTTTTGGACACTCCCCGATAAGTTGGTTTTGATCTCCACATTTAAAACATTTTTTTTCGCTTTTGCCATTTTTGTTGTCTTTATTTCTTTGGGATGACTTTCTTTCATCATGTGGTTGTCTTACGAATCTTCCTCGTCTTTTGAAAAATTTCTTGAAGTCTCTCACGACCATGGCGTATTCTTCGTCTTCACTATCGGAAGTCGAACTATCTTCATCACTTGATTCCTTTTTGGCTTTCAAGGCAAGATATGTTAGCCTCAATTTATTGAGTTGAACAAGGAAGCTCGGTCACTCTACGATGGAGCTTCGGTCTTTAATTAGTTAACGTTGTAATAAAATATTATCGGGAATCGGGCTCGATAGTTAATCTAATATTGTATATGTTTCGGGTTTAATCCCAAGCAAAACCCGAGCCCGGGTCCTAGTTAAATATCCCACGCGTCGTAGGGATATATATATAGATATTTTCCATATGAAAATATCTAATTCTCATTTTCTAATAATATCTAAATTTCTTTTCTATCTCTTTTTTCTAAATCTCTCTCTCTTCTCATCTCTAAATCTTTTCTACTCTCTTTCTCCTTTCTATTCGATTTTTGTTTTGTGGATTTTTATTTAATTTTTTATGAATTAAAAACAGTTTTAGAAAGAAAAATTAATTAAAAATAGTAAACTTAATGAAAAAATTCTGAAAAGTAGCTTAAAGAGTGATGATTCTATGAAAAATAAAAAGGGCTTACCAGCTTATTAGAATAAGCTGGTAATAAGATAAAAGTGGCTGAATGCTTAAAAGGCTAAAAGGACTATAAAGAATTAATAGTGCAACACATAACCAGATGGTCCTACTGGTACCAATGGTTAGTGTGTATGATGTGTGGGACGTGTGTGTGTTAAAGCGGAGGTCACAGGTTCAAGTCCTGTGGCCTTCCTTTTTGGAATTTTTTTTCTTTTTGAAACTTGTAAAACTAGCAAAAATAGACAACTAAAAAAATAGAGTTTTTTATACAACTTAAAAATAAGTTGGAATAAGTAAAAGAAAAAGTGATAGTATGAGCTTTTTTTACACTAAGGCTTAAGCTAAACTATTTGGTCTTTTAAGCACAAATAAGCTAAGGGGAAACCTTTTTATGCAATAAACAGATAAGCTCCTACATCTAATAAGCAAATGTGAACAAAGATAAGCCAAGAAATCAGACAGAAAAGCTTTAAAAAGCTATAAGCTAATTGGCCAAAAATAGTCAATCAAACAGCCACAAGGGCACTTTTGGGCTTAATTTTAAGCTACAAAATAGAACCTTATGGCTATAGGACTTATATGAGCTTAAAACTTATCCTATGGGCTATTTAAAAAACCAATTAGAAAAGAGTTTGAAACTCAAACAAGCTAAGAAAAAGGCTTATTAAAGAGGCTGCTCACACTGAATTCACTTTTTTGGTATTTCTTAAAAGAAAAAATGGCTTTTTGCAGGCATGAATTTAAGCTAGAAAATAAGCTTTAAAGACAAAGATAAGCTGAAACAGATGGACTTTGCCAACTAATGAGCTTATGCTCAAAAATTTAGACTTTAAAAACAAATTTAAGTAACTTAAATTTAAAAATGAAAGAAGACTTTTTTTTAAAACTAAAAGAATGACTTGACAGATTTGTACAAAACACAAGTGACAAAAGACTCAATACCAACAACAATCCTACTGCACTTTGACACTGAAATGAACCATAAACAAAACTCAAAAAGTGTTTAAACAAGTCTCAATCAAATAAGCTATGTAAAACTGATTTTGAACCAACAGTTTCAAACACTTTTTAGAGAAAACTTAAAAACAAGCTCTGAGACAATAAAACTCTTAAAAACAGCTCAAAATCTCTTAAAAAAAGTTTGTAAAAACTGGCCAAGTGACCCAAAAGGTTTTTAAACTAGTTTGACCCACTTTGACCTACTGTCCCAAACACCCCTTTAAATTGGAAAAATCAAATTTTAACTTGATTTTTAAAAAATTAAGCAAGGATTCTTAAAGACAGATGACAATCAATGAATAATGAGCAATAAGCAGTAATAAAAACACAAGAATAACACTAAAATAAACAAACAAGGACAAGCGGTACTAAGATAATTAAAAGGCAGTTTTGAACAAGAACTTAAATAAATGACATGAAAGCAATAATCAAAGTCAAATAAGCATAAAACAACAATATCAAGCAAGAACTAAGAGTTTATCAGGAATAAATAAGCAGATGAACAGTAATAAGCAAAAATTTGAAAAATGAGAAAATGGAAACTCACAAAGGTCCACAGCTTTTGGCGAGAGAATAAGCTCTCAAATCAGCTTACACCAACCTATATCCTTCCCAAGAAGCTCTAACCCAAGGTCATCCATGATTTACCTTGCTCCATTGGTTTTTTGATAGATTTTTTTTGTGATTTTTGGTTTTTTTAGACAAAAATGAAAACAAGTGTTTATATAAGCTTTTAATTAATCAAAAGCTTATACAAGAGCTTAAAAATAGTATTTAAAAGACAATGTAATGTAAATGACAATGATTAAAGAAAAACTTGAAATTTCCTTAACTTAAGAAAAATTACATTGCAATAATTTAAACGACAGTAAATTAAATGACAAGTATTTAAATTGGTCTAAATTCTGTGTAAACAAGATTTGACTTAACAAAATTCGACAAAGGAAAATAAGCTACACTAGCCTATATTTATACTAAGAATTCTCTAAGTCTTCAAGTCCTCTTCTTTGTGCTTCTTTACTAAGAGGCTGAGAGGTGGTGTGTTTGTTGTGTGAGTAGAAGTCAAAAGTAATCTCAGCCCTTGAAATTTCTTGGTCATCAAGTCCTTTGATTAAAACCCTTGATTTTCTTGTCATTGTCTTCTGCCCAATATAATTATGTAGGATTGCCAACATGACATTGACTTCTTGGGGGTGAGGTTTAAGGGAAAGTGATGGTTTTGTTGTGGTGTGAACAGTAAACGAGGTAGGAAAGTGATAGGGAATGGTGAACAGGGTAAATGGTAGGAAAGTAGGTTGTAGATACTGTGTGTTTTAAAGTTTTAGAAATTGTCAAGTTTGGTCCCTAAATTTATATCATTGTATTACACCCATAATCCTTGTGGTTAATACAAGTTTTGTGATTTGGCAATTTCAGCCCGTCAAGGAGTATAGTGGGTTTGCATGTATGGTCCTTGTGGTGTGATAAAAGACTAACAGCCTTTTGATGGGCTGTAAAGTCTTAACAGTGAGGTTTTTGGGCCAAGGTTTGGTAGATTGGGCTGAGTATAATAATAAAATGGAATTTAGGCCATTTAAGCCTTAAAGGCTTATAAGTCTTGTTATTAACACTTAATGGGCTGCCCTGGCCCATCAGATGGGTAAGGGTAGGCCCATTAAGTATTTCTTCATTTACGGCATCGGCTTTGACCTTGACTTTGTCAGGTTGACTTTGACTTTGGCTTTTTGGATTTTGACTTTGATTTTGACTTTGTCTTTTTCACGTTCTTCCATTCCGTGCTCGGTTTTGTCGTTTTTGGCTTTGTTTTTTCGTCTTTTTATTTGATATCCGTTTCCTGCACAATATAAGTGAAAACATACACGTACAATGTATTTTTGGTATGTTTTTGGTCATTTAAGTCCGGTTTTAATGGAAAATGGTATGTGTAATTAAGCACATACCAAAATCCCCCATACTAAACTATTCCAGTATCTTCACGCAATGCTATAAGTAAACACTTAAGAAGACTAAGACCCTCAATCCCCCCTCGACTAATTACCTAGAAAAGTAGCTAAGTGTTCATCAAGGGGAATTAAAAAATCAAAAGTTTAGAAAAGCCCCGTTTTTACCATTTTTCAAATAACTACACTTATTCCCACACATATTTTTGTATTTTTCATTTTTCTCATTTTTTGTACTTTTCTTTTTAAGCAACTAACTTAACATGTTTGACTTTCGTTATTTTATAACTTTTAGGGATCATAGAACAAGAAACATTTCAATCCTAAAATGCCCCTAAAAGGATAAATTCATCGTCTCTGACTTTTCACTTGTCCCAAACCAAGTTTAAAAACGAAATCACTGTTAAATATAAGTTAAGAAAAAAATGCTAAAACACTTACTCATTACTAGTACTTGTGATACTTTTCGCTCCCGACAATTATTATATAATTTAGGTGAATGTGCCATTTCGAATTTCATCCATGGATCAACGTTTTGCTAAATTCTATGCTTCATGTTCATCGGAGAATATGAGTTGAAGGCGAGGATCTCCCATGTAGGACTTTCGTCTCGGACATTCCCAACTTGCGGCTAAGTGGACCAGGATTTTGACTCCCCACAGAGACTAGTATCGAGGAACTCACGGACTTCGTTTCAAAAATCATCTTTGGTTTCCGTATATAAATAAAAATCCAATTTAAATGGAATAGGGTATTAGTTCAAAAGCATATTTAGAATTTAGAAAAAGAGGATTTTCCCTAAATTTTTTTTTTTTTTTTTTTTATTTATAATCACGTTTACTAAACACTTTACATTCTTATTACCATGATCAATGTTAGAATCCTTGACCTTTTTGAAGGCTGCTACATCAGTTGTGAGACGGCAAGATGCAGCAAACTTTTATCATCTCGAATAAATTAGATGTGCCTTATTTAGAAGGACCGCAACATCGGTTGTGAGCGAAAAATGCATAGTAAACTTTTTTAGCCCACAGTTTATTATTATTATTACCCATTTTTCATCATTTTTTTTTCCATGTTATAGAGACAATTTTGTTTTAGAAAATTTAAGTTAAATTTTGAAATAAAATTATTGATATTGACTATACTTCAAAATTTGTTGATTTAAGTTTAATTTTCAAGATAGCACGTATTATTAGTCCGGTTAGGAGCTTATGGGAGTTTAAGCACAAATATATTATGAGCTCTTAAGATTTCAAAATAATCCTTGTTTGCATCTAAATCATACTTCATCTATATCATTTTTCGTCCTTTGCGTATTTCCGACGAATGTTAGTCTAAAAGTTAAGGAACAAGCTAGGAGCTCACACGCTCGATCGCGTCAAAATTTATTCTTATTCTACCCAGCAGGAAAGTCAAAATTGTGACAAAACACTTATTTTGTTTTTGAAAAATTTTAAAAATTTTCATTTTTTTGGTATTTTGGTGGTAAAAATAGGATTACGTAAAAACAACTGCTGCAGGCACAATTAAATCGAAGATCCCCCTATACTAGAACAAAAAATTATCCTTAATGTTTTAAAGGGTCTCTACGTAAATCTAAAGCCGTTTATTAAGTGTGCTAAAAGATAAACGTTAGTCGATAAGATTTGGATATTGGATTCCCAAAATGAAGCTGAGGATTTGAAGCTCGAGTGAACGAAGGACAAAAACCGAGAGCACGAGAGGCTTTAAAAATTCAGGCAATCCTGGACATACACAAAAAAAACAAAGCACTGAAAATGGAAGAGGCGAGCCTCTCACACAACACACTTATTCATTACTACTATTATAATCATATTAGGATAAGCATGGGTTGCCTCCCACGAAGTGCTTGTTTAAGGTCACTTAGCTTGACCCGATCCCCCCATAATTGAACTGGTCAAGGGGGATAGAAATGGAGAAACGGAACATCCAAAACACGGATGTCCTCTGCATAAGAGCAAGGAAAAATCTCCATCGGGCTTTCAAAAATTTTAATGACTTTGAAAGCTTTAGGGCCCCGATGATATAATTTAAGGAGAAGAGAAGTATGAATTCCTTTAGAAGTGAGAATCCCGGGGTTGAAAACTTTTTCCTTATTTTTGGATGAAAACGAGAGTAGAGTTTCGGACCCAGGAACTTCTTTATGGAAAGGAAGTTCATAAAGAGGAGGATAAAAATCCTCAAGAATTAAAGAAGAATTAGATATGGCTATCTTCTTTACATTCTTTTCTGGTGTTGCACGGTTGGTGACTTTAAAATGGTTCTCATGAATGAGTATACCCGGATTAAATACCTTGTCCTCGTTGTTGGTCGAAGGCAAAGCATCATCCTCGGAAAAAGCCTCATAGAAAACCGAGTCACACTCAGGAAAATAAAGGAAATCACTTGATCCAGGTGGATCAAGTTCATCAATCAAGATTTTAGAATCTTTGATTTTCTCTTCCTTGGAGTCAAAAGGATCATCATAAGTATTATCATTAACAGTCTCAAGATCAAGAGTCTCATTAGAAATCATCCCATATGGTGGGAGAGTAATCAAGAGCATGTTCATCGGTGAACATCTCAGAAAGGGTATCAACAAGATTGTCATTAGGAGAATTTTTATCAACTGAATCTTTGAGAATAGAATCCATTTCCTCGATAGGATCATGGTTAAGCAAATACTCTATTTCTCGAAGATCGGATTCGACATCAAAGGGAAGGTAATCAATTCCTGGTGGAAATGCAAAATGAGCAAGTTCATCGGCAACATCCTCAGTATATAGTCGCTAGGTATCAGAAAACAGTGAGGCGAGGTGAAGAAGAAGTGGTAATGCCACTTAAAGGATTATCATGATTTGGAGGGAGATCTTTAGTTTTATCAAGATTTAGCAAGTTCTCATTAATGTCTCCCTCCAGATCAAAGATAGCATCATTAACTTCCGGTGAAGATAAGTCGGTATGAGAAGTGAGAGAAGAAGTGGGATTGCCACTTGGATGATTGGTAATCTTTTCATTTTCCAACAAGTCTTCAAGATATTCTTCGTGTGAAATATTATAGATATCAATCATGTTGATTGATTCTTTTTTAGGTGTATTAGAATATATTAAAGTGTCATTTCTCATATATTTTCTTTCTATTTTTGGACTTCATCTTTTTCCTGGAAATCTTTGTAATAATAACAAGTAAACAAGTAAAGCTTCGGGCTTTTGTAACACATACTTTATTAAATCCAATGTATCAGTTTTAAACGACTTTTTGGTCGTTCTTATATTATCTTGTATTGTTGATCTGAGAAGTAACACGCCCCGGACCCTTATTCCGCTGCGACCCTATTTGGGGGTGTTACAATTGTCAGCACCCGAAAGAATCGCTTTGTCAACAAGAGTCGTCATTGAGAAATGTGTATGTTAAAAGATTACTTGTTTGATCGAACGGTGATTGAAAGTAATTTTGTTGTTATGAGTTGTCTTTTGTATGTTTTATTTCTTGAAACTACATGAGAGTTTACTATTCTTGACAAAACCGGGAAAACAAATAAATGTTTCACGGGATTTTACAAATCAAAGAAATAAACCGTATAATTTAGATAACAAATTTGTGTGTTTTAACTTTAGTCCAAGTGAAGATGTAAATTCGATGATCATAGAAAATTGTTAATTTGGTTGATAAAGAGAATTGCCAATTCGGTTGCCAAAGTAAAGTGCCAATTCGGTTGACCAAAGTAAACTGCCAATTCAGTTGACCAAAGGAAAACTGCCAATTCATTTGACCAAAGGAAAACTGCCAATTCGGTTAACCAAAGTAAGCTGCCAATTCGGTTGACCAAAGTAAACTATGAATTCGGTTATACTGGGAAGCTGCTAATTCGGTTAAACTAGGAAGCTACTAATCCCATTAAAGCTGAGAAGCTGCAAATTCGGTTAAACTGGGAAGCTGCTAATCTGGTTGAAACTGAGAAGCTGCTAATCTGGTTGAAACTGAGAAGCTGTGAATTCGGTTAAACTAGGAAGCTGCTAATCTGGTTGAAACTGAGTACCTGTGAATTCGATTATCTCTTTGAACTGCTAATCCGGTCAACACTAGAACGGAACACGAATTCTTTAAAACACAAAAGACTAACTTATGATTGTTTTTTCCCAAATTTTATTGTACAACTACTATTACTAAACCTATAGGTACCTTAAAAATGTAAACTTTATGGTTTTTAAGCCAAAAATTTAAAATCAAGATTTGTACTTTATAAGGTTTTACGAAAACAAAAGTTGTAAAAAAATAATGTTTTTTCTTGAATCAAAGCATATACACCTATATCCTAAAGATACTAGATCAAATTTACCAAGGTAAATGATCTTTTGGTGTACATATGAGCTCTGAAAACAAAGAAAGAACAATAACAAAGCTACAGTTTGAAAAAGGAAAAACGAACCAACAAAAAAAACACAAAAAATAAACAAATCACTCCATGGATCTTGATACCAATTAAAGAAAAATCAAATAACATACATGAAAAGAGAAAGAGAGGTGGTTTTAGAGAGAAAGTGGTTGGATAAACATTTTTGAGAAAGAAAGAAACATGAAAGGAAACATGTATAATGTGTGTGGAATAATAAACAACCAACACCCTTTCCATGGCATAGAAAGGGTTTAAATACCACATGTTAGCCCACTATTTAGATCCAAACACTACTTTAAGCAATACAAATAAGCTAGAATGAGTAGAAAATAAGCTAGAATGTAGAGAGAGAAAGTAGAGAGAGAAACAAGAAGGAAAGATTAGATTAGAGAGAATGAAAGAGTTTGGTATGGTTAAACACATAACAAATGGCGACCAACACCCTCTCCATGTGTGGAGAGGGTTGCTTTTATACCCCTGGCTAACATGTAGGCGTATGGGCTTTTCTACTTAGGCCGGGCTTGGCGTATCTTGTGCTTTGAGCCCGAAACACGAACAATATTAGATTACAATCCAAGCCCGTTGAACCTGACTAGCCTGTTACTTTACAAGACCTAATTTGACTTTATAAAACCGATAACATTCTTGTTTAACTTAATATAATTAAGGCTAACAATCTCCCCCAATGTTGAGGTCTCTTTCTTCAAACTCCTCCGTACCACCGATAACATTCTTGTAGGAGTTTGCTTTGTTTTATCATTGTCTCCCCTGACGTTGAAGATATGACTTTTGACGTTTATGCTTTGCCTTGTTTTGGTCTTGTCTTGTTTGTAATGGGTTTGTTCATTCATGCTTTATGATCTCGATCTTGAGCCTTTATCTTTTTTACTTTAAGTTCTTAAGATTGTTATCTTTCATCATCTCCTTGAATTGAATCATCTTGATTTGAATTTCTTGATCATCTTATGCTCTTGACCAACATGCTCATACTTGTTACATTCTTGTTTGACATATATGATTATAAGTCTAACAATCTCCCCCAATTGACAATTCTTTATTTGATTATGAGGCTCTTTGATGGTGGGGAAGATTAGAATCAACTATCTTGACATTGAATGATTGACTTTGAAAGCTTGAGTATGAGCATGTGGTTTATGAATCCGACTTCGCTGGAATGAGGCTGAAACACTGTCGTCTAAACCTAAAATAAGACAGTTAGCAATAAAAGATGAATATGGCTTTGTCATTCATCTTGAGTTTGGTTGCATTAACCTCCGGTTTCCCATTTTATAGTATAAATACTATACCTGTGATCAGGTAGATTCAAAGAATCTCCTTGATAGGGTTTCCAGCTCAAAGCGTAGGATCTTCTAACACAGATGTATTAGATTTATCATGCTTGCTAGTTCTCATTACCAAAACATCTCAAAGGAGAAAACATGGTAAGAGTGAATTAGATAGTTACTATCTTTCTAATTAAGTCATCAATTCATTTACTGGACCAAAATTGATATCCAGTTATCACAAGCTTGATTCATATAGAATCTTACAAGTCACCTACCAAGAGCTTGTTTGATGTTGGCTCAAACAGGATTTCCATCTTCACTGTGAATACTTAAGTATCACTCGGATGTTCTGGCAAGATCTCAAGGATAATGCGTAGGACTCTTTGTTACAACTTGTGAACTTTATGGTGTTCAACAAGTGTATTTTGACATTGTGTCCTAATGAGATTTACAATTTGATCTCTTCTGGCTCTAGACTCGATTTGTGCACTTTGGTTTTAGTAATCGAAGGCTAGAGCAGACTTCCACCTATTCAATATCAACAATCTCGGAGTAAGATGTCAATAGATAACGTGTGTATCTCCGTGACAAATGAGACAAGTTTCTTTTGAGAGAAACTCGAATGGTTGGGAAGGGTTGTGCATTGCATCACTGGGTCCATGATGACTTTCTTCAATATCAACAATCATCATTGTGATTTTGATAGATTATGTATTGACTCGGTTTCTACCTCAGTTGTTTAGAGGGCTGCTTTGTTTTCACCCTTTATCCATATATTTATTTTTCATTTTTCAACCCCTTCAATGCTTACCAGGACGTCATTACTAACACCTTGTTGTGATTGTTCAGTGTTAGCTCAATCATAGTCGGTATTTTTCCCTCTTACTTATTCATCTCCAATCATACCTAAGGATTGCTATTTCTAACTATGGATTGTCCTTGGGTAGATCCCTCCGGTTCTAGTTGGATCGTAGGACATATTCCTAACCTAACCACCTTATGACTTCAGAATCGTCGTGAAATTAATAGGTTGTTAGGTGTAGAGATCGAACCATAAAACTATTTTTTGACATTGTTATTTTCAAATACTCCCCCTATACATGTGCTCCGAGATTCAAAATTGTTTAGCACATGAAGGAAAGAGTTGCAACTTGAGAGTCTAAGAACACGTTTCTTCTATACTATATTTTAATCATTATTTTTCTCCCTTATTTTAAATAATAAAACACTCAGTATTTGAAAAACCAAATTGATTTAAAATTTTGACATGATAAATTCCATGGGGGCAGAAAAATTATACCACGATATGCATGAAATAAGTTTCTGATAGCTCCCTTCGACGTATATTGGGATACCAATATTAATTAAACACTTACATTGGAAGAAAAAGCTGATATGACACCACAAAATGTTAAGACGGAGGAGAGTGCCCTAGTAAACAATGTATATCTATTAATTGACATTATAAGTTTTCCACATTTTAATTTCATAAAATTTTGTTGAACTACCTAAAATTCGACTCATTTATGAGATGTACCCAACAAACATTAAAAGGCTTTGTTTTAAAGCCCCCTACAGTCTAATGAGATCCACTATCACAAATGACATTCTTGCTAGCACAATTTTTTACAAACATATTCGAGGAACAGATCTGTTGAACACACAATTAATAACAGCTTCTTAACACATAATACCACTTTTTTATGGAAAAATACCACATAATATATTGTAGACACTTTTACATTGAAGAGATCTTTTTGAAACAAAGTAACCCAAACATCATTTTGTATATAAAACATGATAAAAGACTTCTCTTCTTACTATTTTTAGAGTAAGCGCACTGAAGCCGTACACTTCCTTATACAGATCGGGTCCGAGTTATGCACCATGTTGTACATAAGTCATAGAGAAAATTAGACAATGAATGTTTTGAAAAGCATTGAAACTCTTGTCGAACGTTCATTACCACATGTGTCGATGTTAATCAATATTTTTAGGTACATAAATGTTATCGATTCCAAGAGACATGTCGGGAATATTCTTTTTGGTATTTTTGAAATTTTTATGATTTTATATTTTGTTTTTCTAGATTTTATATTTTTCTATTTTCTTTTTGTTGGTTTTATATTTTTTGTATTTTCTTTTTCAAAAAATATGTATAAATCAAAATAAAGAGAAAAATCAAAAATATTTACAAGTCGAAGTTTCCATCAGCAGTGACAGTTGTTGCTAGAGTTGAAGTAGATGAAGTTGAATCTGGTTGTTGTTGACATTTATCGGATGCATCAGCAGTAGTAACAGCAAAAGACTTTTGAAACAACTTGATTTACTCCATTGAAATATTCGTTGAACAAATGACCGAATAGACTTTCCAATTCTATCATTAACGTCATGACTATCATATTTGCTGAAGGAACTTACGATTGACATTGTGGTACGAGGCTTGAACCGTTTGTTCAAACGTCATTGCAATTTCATCATTTGTAAATCCACTGTGACACTGGTTTTTGAGATATTAGTTTTTTCAGCAACCAAACTCTGAGATTTTCCTTGTTGACATTACATAATGTACCTGCACTTAAATCAAGCACTTATGTTCTTCTGAACCTTATTGATTGTACCCTGCACTTACATCCAGAGTTTTTGCATTCATGAATATTGAGCGGATATCTACATTTCTGAACCATGGGGGGTTCACTGTCAACCTTGCTTTGTGCTAAGAGTTAATAACTTTACCTATAGGAATCCACCTAAGACCAAACAAATTTGAAAATTCTACTCCGTGGGTTTTCCACCTAAGAACAGATCTAGGGAGATGTTTTACTCAAACACAGCCGAAAGTCTTATTAGGATAAAACATAATTCCTTTAATAAAGATCTGCCTACCCCGGTTTTTTAAGTACTTGACTCTTTTGATCTACGGCTTGTACTGTTCTGGTCTTATGGTATTAGAATTCTTAGCACGTAAATTTTACTTCCTTCAGGAGTTTTGTTATACAAGCATCATGATTGCATTTAAAGGCACACTTATGACATGTAGAACAAACAAATTTTTGGAATTCTAAGAAATAACTAGAACTCCTTAAGCAGTGATCTGCTTTGGCAGCACAACTTTATTGTTACGCAAACTACTCCTTAGATAGTAGGCAAACACCTAGGTGTGGATTGTTCTTCTAGGTTTTGGTTTGCACCATCCAATGCTTTGAAATCTAGCTGAAGGCATCACCTAGTTTTTGAGTTTCCTATCTCTTTCCCTTGTGTCTTTTTCCTAGCTTCAATCTAGATAGTTGATATGAACCATGTCATTCCATTTGACACACTAAAACTTATGGAATGTTCTTAGAACTATTCCTAGATTCGCTAGAGCAAATCATATGATCGGTTTTTTGCAAAAACAGATTCTTTTCACACTTAGCAAATAATCGTTGAGTTACCGGTCTTGACAAAATGTTTATTCACTATCAACTTGGAGGCAAACCGTTGTTTTGCATTTGAGGCCCTATCAGATTTAAACGCATCGTGTCTAACAACTGACTTGTTCTTAGTGATTGTAAAACCGATTCCCAAGACAGTTGTTTTAGCAAACTAAGTATCTACACTATTTCATCTTTTTAACAATCCTATAAGTCATTTTTTAAGCCAGCAATTGCAAAACCTTAGTCCTAAATTCTGGAGCTTTTAATCAGCATTAGAAGCCAGCAAGAAGTTTTCGTTCTATAGTCTCAGAGATCTCGTAATTTTAATAGAATCATACAAATCTTTGTAATGCTTTTTTTCAAAGTCTTATTTTCCTTACGTAATTTTTTTTTAAAAGCCACACTATAGTATCTAATTCGATGTTCATTGTTTCAAGTACATCAATTTCCTTTTTAATCTTGGCTTTATTACTTGTTTCATTCAAAATTTGACCATGTTGCCCTGATTTTAAAGCTTGATTTTTGACATTTTAAGTTCAAGAGCAATACAATGTGCTTCCATTTTTGAAAAATCTTTTTGAAATTGGCATATCGACTTTGAGTAAAATATTTTAGACTCAAAGTGATTGTATTTGAGTGATAGTCCAGTTGTCTGTCTATAAGTGATGAATCAAGCATAAGACTTTTAACATGACATTGTTCAGGATACTGGTCAACCCTACCTTCATTAATGATTTCAGGTTGCTCAGTATGCTATTTTCCTATAGCAAAGATATTACATTCAACAGTCAATTGTACCTCAGTCATTGGCTCTTTGTCATATATGCTGATATCTATCATCATCACAATCTGTATCATCACCCCTTGACCTCTATTTTCATCTTGCAACTGTTGAGTCTTTCCTAATACTTTATGTGTCAACCAAATCAGCATCCAATGCTTTACCTGCATCAACCTTACTCTCTTGCGTCTGTAAGCTTGTCTCTTAATCACCCTTTCTATCAAATGTCATTGATTGACATGTTCCTTTCACACCGTAAAAAACCTCTCTTTGAACATGACCCATGTGTTGGAGTAGTGTATCTCTAAAGTGTTTAACCTCACGGATATCTAGTAAATTCAACAAAGTCTTTGTTGACATTTGACTGGCATATCCAAAGTAAACATAAGTCGACTCTGACTTCTAAAACTGTTGTTGACCATCAAAAGGCTGCCATGGAGCCATCTTCTTGAAAATTATCTTTGTCAAGTTGATTTTTAGTTGATCTACCGTTGAGGGCAAGCTCGATACTTTGAAAGTAATCATTATTTTTGACACAAAGAGTACATGAATGCATGTTTAAATCCATGTTCTGATACGAGTGCCTTTTTAATCTCTTTAGAAAGAGAACTTCAAGGTGTGAAAAAGGAGATCAAAAATATGCATTCATCTTTCTATTTGCTTTTGACAATCTTGTATTTGATTGCATCATACATCTTTTGTTCAGAATTCAAGCTGCTTCCTTTACTGAATTGCTGGATGCAGTCTCTGAATTATATCATTTTTTCCTCAGAACAAGTGTCTTTATTGACAACTAAATCAACTTTTAATGAATCAACATTCAATGCTTGAATTGGATTTGAATGATCTTCTTGTATCTGCATCAACTTCTTTTGTTTCAACAATTGCGGAGTTCATTGTTGATGAAGAATTATCTCACACATGTATTTCCTAATGGAATCCATGTTGCAGATCATTGCATCTTGGAAGGATTGAGCATCAAATCTTGTATATTTCTGCATACGCTCTTTGAATTCTGTATTAAAAGCATTTTTAAACGTTGTTCTGAGTTTTGTCAAAATAGTCTTGCAATCGCACAGTCTGAGAATTATTTCTTGGTAAGATGTCGTTCTAGTAAATCCAACTCTTGAGCGGATGTTCTTTTGAAGATAGGCATGGTACCTAAATCTTGTAAAGGTATCTCTGTAAGAAACTTGAATTCACGTGAACTGAATGCTGTAAGATTATTCAGCATCTACCTTCTAAACATCTACTCAGTTATCTCTTCTCTTGAACTTTAGAAATTGAACACGAAGAAACTGTGTCATTGGGAAGAACACTTGATGTTAGAGTTTGCAAATTGTTATTGGTATTTGACATTTTGATGTTGTGAATGGATATCGGATCTTAAGTATTATGAAGTGTTGATTGGATTGTGGTTTAAAATGAATCCAATTAACTTCCACGAAATTTTACAACTCTATGACTAAAACTGAGAAGAGAAAGAATTACTTGTCAGGATTTTACAAAATCAATAGAACAACCGTAAATGAATAATTGACTTTTAAATAGCGAGTTTGATGTTTGAGTAATCTTAATTAACGATCTTTAAGTCGAACAGTTCTTACGGTAATTGAAGTCCAAAGTCCTCTAAACAGACTCCAACTCGCTATGGAGATGAACCAACTCTCTAAGCTCAACTTGCTAGTAGAAAGACTTGTCAACTCGCTAATAAGAAGAAATTTTGGCAGGGTTTCTTTTCCCAACTAGCTAAGAGAAAGATCTTTAAAAAAAATCTGTAACTTGTTATGCTAAGTCGCTGCTCCAACTCGCTGTTTTTACTGCCTAATTCGCAGTGTCTCCATTGACATACTCGCCACTCTTTTGAGAAGATTAGGCAGCATGGCCCTTTGCTTGACCTTTAGAAATTATGTCCTTTCTCAATATACATGTAACTTCGCTAACCTCCTAACACTTTGATACAATACCTTTCAACTCGCTGCTAGAGTACCTTAATCTTGCCTACCATTTAACTCGCTTGCTACAGGTACCATTAACAGTCTTTGCTTAGATACCATCACACTAACCATTTTTTGAACAAATAAGCCACTAATTTGAGCTTATTAACCACAAAACAAACACTAAACACCCCTTGGCGATTGATACCACATGTTATCCCACGAGTTTAATCCATACACAACTAATAAGCAACCCAAATAAGCTCTAATAAACCAAATTTAGTAAGAAGAAAAAAGAAGGAAATGGAATGGTAGAATAAAGATAAGAAGAGAAGTTTTGGTGAGTTACACATACAACAAATGAAGCAAATGTAACCAACACCCTCTCTATGTGTGGAGAGGGTCCTTTTATACCCTATGCCTTCACTTAAGGTGCATGGGATTTCTATAGGCCAGGCTTGGCTTCTCATGTTCTTTGAGCCCTTTACATGGAATTTTACTAGTTTATATTCCAAGCCCGTTGAACCCGACTAGCCTATTACTTAACAAGACTAATTATGACTAATAAGACCGATAACATTCTTGTTCGACTTATATAAAATTAAGGCTAACACTCTCCCCTAATGTTGAGGTCTTCTTAGATCTCCCTAACGTTGACGTTCTTTGATGGAGGTTATCTTTGAATGACTTCATACATTCCCACTGTTGAAGATATAATATTTTTAGCTTGCCTTATTTGGTCTTGTCTTTGTCTTTTCTTGTTTGTAATGGCTGTGTTCATTCATGCCTCGTGATCTTGATCTTGATCTTTCGTCTTTTAACATTGAGTTCTTGAGATCTTAATCTTGCATCATCTTCTTGATTTGAATCATCATGATTTGACGTTCTCGATCATCTTGTGCTCTTGACAACATAGCTCATATTGTTACATTCTTGATTGACATAATATGATCATTAGGTCTAGACAATCTTCGTCCAACGAAAAAAAAAAAAAAAAGCGTGTAAACCAACAAAAAAAAAAAAAAAAAAAAACAAAAAACAAAAAAAAAAAAACAAAAACCCTATAGACGATTCATTATTTGTGACTTTGAGGCACTTGAGATGGTGGGGAAGTTTAGCAATCAACTATCTTGAATGTTGAACGATTAACTTTGAAAGCTGATATAGTAGCATGTCGTTATGAACATCCGACTTCACTGGAATGAGGCTGCAACACCGCTGCAACACCGTCGTCTAATCCTAAAATAAAACAGTTAGCAATAAAAGATGAATTTGGCTGTGTCATTCATCTTGTGTTTGGTTGATAATTAACCTCCGGATACTCCATTACTCTAGTTTATATTCCAAGCTCATTAACCCGACTACCTATACTTAACAAGACACAATTACGAAAAATAAGACCGGAAAACATCTGTTCGAACTTAACTAAAACACTAAGGTTAACAAATATTCTAACAGGTTCTACTTGAGGGCAAGCAGAAGTCAAGTGGAGGGATATTTGATAACATCAAATATTTAATACATTTTAGTAGCAAAATACCCCCTATATTACCTGCAAATGTTTCACTAATACTTGAAAACGAGATTTTTCTATCATTTTATAGCTTTCAGGTGAAATGCAGGAAAATGACAAGAAACAAGGGAAAAAGGACTTAAAGTGTAATTATCTCTAAAGAATGTTATGTCGTAACACCAAAAATGGTTACACCGAAACATAAATTAAAGCACAAGTAAGAAATCAAGGACCCCTACGCTAGCACCATTCTAGTTCCGACCGTAACAAGTATTTGGAAGGAAATCTCGATACCAAATAGGGTAACGAGCGTACTAACACACCTAACTAAATGTTCGCCGTAACTATGAGATCCACAAATATACAAAATGAAGAATCACCGTACGTAGGAAAATATTTGAAGGTTACAGTGTAATCGCAATATCTGGTTTACGCCGCCACAAATTGACTTATTTACTGGGGAAATGTCGTGTAAAAAAGGTTCACAGGGTAACCCCCTTATCAGTTACACCATAACCTGAGAGTTTGATACCTATAAATAGAGGCCTGATTCACGCTATTCCGACATCACTTCCTCTACAGCCAATTGGAGAGGCGACAAAGGCTTCCAACCTTCAAAGAATTCCACCTGGAGTCTAAGGGAGATCACACTTTATTTACTTTTTGTATTTAATTTTTCAAATATAAATATTGTAAGAATTATGAGCTTTCAATCTATGATTACTTAAAGTGCTGGCCTAGTTATGTAATTACTGTTGTTATGATGTTTGTTTCCTATTAGATTATGGTTTCGTTAGATATTCCTTGACTATCGTATAACCTTGGGTTTTGGTAGTACGGGTGGTTTGGACCTTGCTTGCCCCATTATTAGATTATCTAGTCAATATGGGATCCATCGGGTACTAGGGAGGATCTATGACTCCGACCCTTAGTGTTGGAACTAACCGGTCTCTGTACTTATTACTCAACATACTTAAAATGTACAGGAACTCTTTCAGAAAGGGTTAATAATCTGTATAGGTTATTAGATCAGTTTTGGGAATAGTTGGGATTAATCACTACAACCTGGATATCCTACCTCCTATACAATTTAGACTGAGTCAGAATCACGGGAAGTATATGATAGACTAAATATGCCTATTCAAGTCTATCGACCTTAGAAACCATTCATGAAACCATAATTTAACTTTACACAGGAAAACATTTTCATAACAGTAGTAATGAAGTAACTAGGTTAGCGCGTTTCCACTCTTGATATCTCCAACTCTTTTAATTTTTAAACGTGACATTTCAAATTAAAACTAATTACAACTTAGCTCTTAGGACGACCTTGGATTTACCATTCTATACTATCCATGATCGAGTTCTTTGCCCGTTAGTGCGTTGTCAGGTAGATAGAGTTTTATAAATTTAAAACTTGGTATAAAAATATTTTAAAATAAAATAAGCATCAAGTTTTTGGCACCGCTGCCAGGGAGCTAAAAATTAGTAATAATTTGAATTTTTGCAATTATGTCTTTTCTCACCTCGATCTATTCTCTAGGAAACATCATAGATAGGATTGACATTGAAGATCTCACCATTGAACAGTATCTTGACCTTACACAAAACCAAGCACCCAGTGTAGGTATTAAGGTTGATGATATGACAATCGTAGAATACCTGGAATATGAAGAAACAATGAAAACCCAAGATTATGATGATTATCAACCAAACTCGGCCAAAGACGATGTCCCTACCAGATATAGGGACCATTTAAGTCCCCGTCATAAAAGCCCTAATCCACCATTAGATGCAAACACCAATCCTTACTTTCAGGCATCACAATCCCTTATTCACCCTAAAATCACGAAAACCTCGAGCAAATACACTAGGGAAAATGAAGTCATCAAAAAACGAGAATAGAGCGATGAGGGCCTAGGTGACTGGTTTGAAGCGGAGTTAGAGAAATGCTAGAAAATTCAAAAAAAAGGGACAATAGTCATTTAAACCTTAGGAGGCAAGCCCATGATGATGCCCTAAGAAATTGGGAAGCTCAGATTGATCAACTTAGAAGACAAGAACATGAAGTAAGTGAGTGCAAGATGGTTCACACACTGAAAAATGACGCGCATCAGAAAGAAACCAGCCAAATTGAAAGAATATCAAGCCTACCTGAGAAACCAAACCCAAGAAGTCTTACTATCCCTTGTTCAGTTGATACATTTAACATAAATGCAATAGCAGACTTAGGAGCCAGCGTTAATATTATGTCTAAATCTATTTTGGAAGAATTAAGTCTGGCTAACCCAAAAAATGCCAACATAATAGTAGAAATGGCTGATAAAACTAGGTGTGTCTCCCAAGGGATAATTGAAAACGTCTTGGTAAAGATTGATAAGTTTTCTTTCACCTCCGACTTTGTAATCATTGATACAAAGGGATTAAACAATAAAACTATCATTCTTGGTCGACCTTTTTTGGCAAACATTCATGCTGAAATTAATGTTTCCACCAGAGAAATCTCGCTTGGGATTAAGGAAGACAGGGTAAAAATCAAAATGAAGGAACAAGAGTGTAGTTTTACTACAGCTGTTAGTGAACACCTTAATGAACGATCAACATCACAGGATGAACTAAGCCACGGGGCTGACAGTAAAACCCATTAGTGTGAACCTGTTCGCCAAGAACATGAAAAAGGATACTCATTATGGGCATCATGTAACCCTTACCACATAATATGTGATGGAGGAGGAATCCTGGACAAAAAATTAAAGCATTATTGGAAAAGCACAAACGATGATGATCGCATAAGCTTAGAATGGGAATGATTAAGCTGTACAAACTGGGTAAAGGCAAGGTACGGTAATGTAAACAATATAACTAAAGAAAGGACCCTTTAAAATTTTTGGGACAATAAGCTTGGAGGGCAAACACAAGAAAATACTTTAACGGAAGAATAGTAGGATCATGAGAAATGTAGGGAGACCAAGACAAGAGCAATAATCGGGGCAATGATTAACAAGTTACCTGAAGAATGGTTTTCAGGGGTTAGCAGAGATATGGATGACTTGGAAGGAATCATTGACTACCTAGAACCTACATTATATGATGGATTCATTGACCACAATAATGAAGCATATAAGCAAAGGAGGAACAAGTTACTAAGAATGCCCTATACAGAACCCCCACCAATTATAAAAGAAGAAGCTGAAATAACTAAATATAACCTGGGGGTTGGTGAGGTCTTCACGAAAACTAAGATCTTAAACATAAAAAGATTTCCCAGAACAGCACCAAACATTACCGATATAAGGGCATAAATAATTAATGACAGAAATGGTAGTTCAAAAGATATTTCCAATACAAAAAGGAGACATTGGTGTAAACTAATTTACCAATGGAAAGAATACATATGCACCAAATAGGCTTCATATAACCCTTATTTGGACGAATGTGATGGAGGAAACAACCCTAGGGAGAACAAAGAATATTGGGAAAGTAGTAACGATGATATACAAACAAATTTAGAATGGGAGAATTTAAGCTTTGACAACTGGGTAAAAGTGGTCTTTAGAAAGGTATGTAAAATGACTATTGAGAGAATAAAAAAGGATTATTGGAGAAATAAGGAAAAATTAGAAAATGAAGAAACGTAGGATGGGCATGAGTCTAACTTAAAGACTCGTTAATAAACAAAAGTTCTTGTCGGGAGACAACCCGTCCTTTATTTAATGAACTTTTCTTTTTTGCATTAGTTGGTTTGCATGTTTCCTACTTTGTTTTGCAGAATCCAGAAGCTACGAGGCAATTATCAAGACCGACTCGACTTAAAATCATGTGGTAACCTTGCTGAATCTACAGCAGTTACGGGATAACAAATTTAGTTTACGTTGTAACCACTGTAGTTGCGACGTAATCCATTTCATGGTTACGTCATAACACCTTAAAACTTAAAAAATTTACCACTTGATGTAACCACCGGGGTTACGTCGTAACCTCCCCTTGAAATCTTAAAAATTTAAGTTTTAAATATGTCTAAACCTTGTATACGTAAATGAACTTTGTGGGTATGTTCTTTGGAAGCCCTCACGAGACTAAACTCGTCCTCTAGGGCCACCAAGTGGTTTAAAAGGCTTGTTGCATATGCTAAATGCAACCGTGATTCCTACGAAAGTGAGTTAGGTTTGTATTTACTATACACTTCATAATTCTTGTAGAACGATTTTATACTTTGGTTTGTTTTTGTGATCACAAGGGATAAAAAGCTTGTGGGAAGACAGAAATAATCTAAAGATTTCCGCAAAACTTCAAATCTCGAAGCAATGCTCGGGGAGTTTCTTGTCTTAATTCTACTCTTTCCTTTTTATTTCATTTCCTTAATGTACAATAGGGACATTGTACAAATCAAGTGGAGGGATGGGAGTGGAACTAATACTTGACGTATGTTTTGCCTTTGATTTTCTAGTTTTCTTTGAAAATTATGGCAATTTTAAAAATTTTGACAAATTTTTCTTAAATAACTAGAATTAATCTTTGCCGAATGCGCATTGCCCTTTATTATACGTGATTTGTGAGCTTTCTCGTGTATCATTGCTAATGAGGATGTGTACAGAAAAGCTAGTGAGAGAAGTGAGGCTTAGTGTAGTAGATGATACGCTTCTTCTCGTATGTCTACTTGTTGCAAATATTATAACAATCTTGAATATGTAACAATGTCGTACCTGTGGAATACAAAGACTAGCAATGGTGAGTCCAGCAATAAGATCACCTCTAAACTTTTTCCTATTATAACTTCTTCCCCATTCGAGAATTGGAAAAATCGCTTCTAGGCCAAGCATGAGCTTCCTAGATTGGTTGCCAATACTTCAATAAATTTGCAAAAGAATAGCCTTACATCGGGAGTTCTTAGTTTTGGATAGGTCTTAAATTCTACTCTTTCTCCTTTTTTTTATTTCATTTGCTATAATGTTACAATAGGACATTAGTACAAAAATCAGTGGAGGGGGTATGGGAGTGGAAGCTATCTTGGAAGTCATGTTTTGCTTTTTGATTTTCTAAAGTTTTCTTTAGGCAAGAATTTAATGAGCATATTTTAAAATGTTTGAACAACATTTTTTTACTTAAATTCACTAGAATTATATCTTATTGCCGATATTCATATGCCGCATTTTTGCCTTGATTTTTTATTTAACTTATGGTGAGATTTAAGCCTATATATTCTGTTATCCAATCATATTTACTCGATAAAATATATCATTATACAAATATTATATAAGTCGTGTCTGGTAAGTATTTGTTAGACTTTAGAACTTTTAAGCCTGTAATCACTTCTCTGAGAAATACCTATATTGTTTTAAAATTGCTAGGAATATGACGAGTCATTGAACATATCGGGCCAACATAGAAAAATCACCCAAATAGCCTATATGTGTGCGCTTATAGTCGACTAGTTTTATACTGACCTGGTCGACCGTCACTCTGATAAACCCTTCTTGTAGCACTCTTATTAGTGCAAGTAAACAAAAAGGATAAAACTTTCGCACATGAAGTCTTATATGAACCTACTATATTTGTATACAAGTTATAATGCACATATATATATCGACAATTTGTTCATCTGATCATAAATGTGTACGAAACAGAACTACAAATAGAAAATGAAAATGCTTACACAGTCCATATTGTGCTGCCACATTTGCAAGTTTTGAATACCCGATATCCTGAAATGAATGTGCATGTAACAAGTGATAAGATATGATGATTCTATGTCCATTGTTGCAATATTATAACAATCTTGAATATGTAACAATATCGTACCTGTGGAATACAAAGACTAGCAATGGTGAGTCCAGCAATAAGATCACCTCTAAACTTTTTCCTATTATAACTTCTTCCCCATTCGAGAATTGGAAAAATCGCTTCTAGGCCAAGCATGAGCTTCCTAGATTTCGGTTGATCCTTAAAGGGTCGTAAAGGATCATCTGAAAAGAACATTTCTTTCACCG
Source organism: Tanacetum coccineum (assembly GCA_026074375.1). Taxonomy (NCBI): domain Eukaryota; kingdom Viridiplantae; phylum Streptophyta; class Magnoliopsida; order Asterales; family Asteraceae; genus Tanacetum; species Tanacetum coccineum. The sequence continues at coordinate 26,733 of BQNB010083980.1, forward strand.
CGGTTTTGAACTCGTTTAAGAGATTTTGTTTTGGAGGGACACCAATCTTATGAATGTAAGGTACATTATTCGGTCTTTGACTAGCCGAAGTAGAGAAACCATTTGTATCCATGTCAAGATCTTTATCGTCGTCGTGATCAGGTATTGACGACGACGACCGTGATCAAGAGACTCGACTGATTTTCACAAGAAAATTAAAAAATTTTAAAATATGAAACACAAGACGGTCATGGAAAAAATGTTGAAACTTCAAAGATTATATTAGTTTTTAATAACAATAATAATTAAAATCAAAATTTTAGACATGAAAGTATTGAAGTCTACTTATCTTCTTTTTGAGAAACAAAATTCAATCTTAAATTTAACTTGCTATAACATCATTCTGAGTTCATTGTTCTCGTTGCAACGTTGTGTACACACATAGTAGAAAATAACATAAATGATCGTTATCGAGCATCAAGCTGAAGCCCAAACACATGACATAGGGATGTCTTGCAATTCACTTGAAGATAAAAGCCAAGAATATATCCACCCAATTCTAGAGAGACTAAAGAAGCAAGGAATAAATATGAAGAATTCAAGGACTATTATGCATGAAGACGTGGCTATATAATGCCTTATACACACCTACTATTCATTATTAGTGTGTCTCATCTTTGTTTCGTCTAAAATTGAGAAGAAACCCTAGTTTTTGATTGAGTTAATAGTTTTCATTCTGTTTTTGTAAAAGTAATAAATAAACTAAGGTGTGATTGGTTGGGTTCATAACATATTGTTTAGATCTTTGGTTTTGTTTATAAATTTCTACATGGTATGAGAGCCAGGTTGCTATATACCAAAGTTTTTCTAAACAATCTTGATTTTTTTTAAATCACGGTTTCTTATTTTTCGAGGGGTTTTGATCTATACATTTAGATCATGTGTTAATAAGTTTTAATCAAGTGGTTTTGTGTCAGATCTTCCAATCTAGAGTTTAATTTGGTTTTTCCAAAATTAGAGTTTTCAAGATTTGGGGGTTTATCGATCTTGGTGGTTTTCTGAACAATTAGAAGTGTTTGCGAGTGTTCTTGAGTATTGATTTGGTCGTGTGACTGATTAATCAGTTTTAATCAAAAATGTCAAGAAAAAGGGTTTAATGTATCAAACCCTAATTCATGTTAATAGTTTTAGTGTTGTGGAGTTTTCAGCTCTTATCAGATCTCAATTGAAATTTCATTATAATTGGTGTAAAAAACCCTAAAATCAAAATTAAGGTTTTGTTTTGTTTTGGTGAGATTTATTTCTTTGTGAGCTTCTTTATTACTAATATTATTTTTACATGTGTTTTTTCAGGTTGTTTCTTTTGTGCTATTGGTTTGGTTAAGATCTACTTGATCTTGGTATTTTTGAAAGCTTGTGTGCACTGTAATACCACTCACACTCTCTTTTAGATTTTTTAGAATAGGTAGAAGGGATAGGTCAATGGATTTGTGATTTGATTATAGGGTTGGATTTGTGATTTGAGGTATGACTGTGATTTTGGTGTTTGGTATTGGCTTGACCTTTTTTAGTCACAAATTATTTGGTTATTGAGTTTTGTCCTTTGTTCAAGGCTACCACTGACCTGTTGGAGAAAACTTGATCTTGGATCGGAATAAACAAAGCTTTGAATCAAAATATACCAGAAATAAACTTGCTATTAAATCTTGCTATAACTTTACAGAATCTGTCATACATAGCAATCATTATTCTGATGATTCTTGCATTATTACAGTCATCATACGTTTGTTTTACATAATCTGGTCCTATTTATACTAAACGAATAGGTATGATCTAAAGGTTGTGTCGGTTCAATGAACCGTTGTGACTCTTTGAAATAACTGTCAAAACAGTTATTTAACTGCTTTGTAACCGTCATTGTAACTGCTTTGACAGCGGGTGTGATTACCCAGTTGGGTGGGTTTGACTCGGTTTGACCCAACATTCTCCCCTCTAATCACAAACGCTGCGTCTTGACTTGTCTTCAAAGTAATGTAGGTTTAGTGTGAGTGTCATAGATGAGATGAGATTCTTCTTGCTTATTGTTTTTCCACTTAGTGCATTCTTTCGCGACTTTAATTGCATTGTATCCATTTCTTAATATTGTTTGATAGACGCCACGATCTTTTCTGCATTCT
>BQNB010083981.1:0-28887 GCA_026074375.1 Tanacetum coccineum
TTGGACTTCAAGTTCATTAATCTCCCCGTGGCATAATCATAAGTCAGTCACAATATGCTATTGATTTGTTAAAGAAACATGGTCTAGATGAGTGCGTTTCAATGAGCACACCTATGGCAACTGAGAGACTGGATGCTGATTTACAAGGCACTCTTACCGATCAAACGACTTATCGTCGTATGATAGGAGGACTAATGTACCTAACAGCCAGTCGGCCAGACATTGCTTATGCTATTTTTGTATGTGCTCGCTATCAAGCACGTCGTACGGTTAAACACCTCAAAGAGGTTAAACGGATCTTTTGATACCTAAGACAGTCCTACGACATGGGACTATGGTATCCGAAAGATTTCGGATTTGAACTAATTGCATATTCAGATACGGACCATGCAGGATGTAAAGATGACTGTAAAGTCACATCAGGAGGATTGCGATTTCTAGGTGAAAAGCTCGTGAGCTGGAGTTCAAAGAAATAAGATTGTACTGCAATGTCTACTGCTGAGGCTGAATATGTTTCCTTGTCTGCATGTTGTGCACAAGTCATTTGGATGCGTACACAACTGCTAGACTATGGATACAAATACAATAGGATTCTGATGTATTGTGATTCCAAGAGTGCCATTGCTATCTCATGCAATCCGGTCTAAAGACAAAGCACATAGACATCCGATATCATTTTATTAAGGAACATGTTGAGAAGGGTACTGTGGAACTTTACTTTGTCGGAACAGAATACCAACTTGCGGATCTATTTACTAAAGCTCTTCCTAAAGAACGCTTTGAGTATTTGGTTCATCGCATTGGTATGAGATGTATGACTCCAACTCAGTTGGAAAGTCTGACAAAGTTATCTTCTTGAAAAAATCCTACATAAAAAACATGTAAATAAATTTTCCAAAAACAAAATACAAAATTACAAAAAGATTTGTCATATTTTTCAAAATTCAAAAGCAAATAAAAAAATAAAAAATAGAAAAGCTAAAAAAACCACATAATTTAAAGATCACATGATCAGATTCATGATTCCATATTTTTTATATATAAAAAGCTTTCGATTGAAAAAACGGGATCATAATCCGAGGGGGAGTAATTGAAATTTTTTCATTCATATACATCATTTCAGAAATAAAATAAAAACAATGATCTCTCAAATGAACTGACTTTGAAAAATGATATATTTTCAAGTGGGAGTTTTTATTTTAAAAGTTTTAATTTTAAACTTTGAAAAACAAAAATCTTCATTTTTCGGACTAAGTGTTTAGCATGATTTCATTCCAAGGGGGAGTTTTTGATAACATTGGTCACCTTATCATTACTCGAGGGGGAGTTTTTGAAAATTTAAAATAGAATTCGGAAAATAAAAGAGATAACTCGAAAAGGACAACTACAGGGGCTGAAAGTGTCATCTCTCAAAAATTGATACTCGATTGATATAAAAGGAGGAAATTTTTTCTTTTTTCTTTTTATTTTTACCGAGTCAAATGACCGACTTTAAGAAGAATATCAAAGCACGTTTTCTGAGCTCATTACAGCGATTACAACTTCTTTTCTTTCTCAAACGTAAGTGTATACGAGTTTTGATTCAGATCTAAGATGTTTTGAATTATCAAGTTTAAACTCGGTAAGATTCAGGGATTACCGAATTTGGGAGTTATCAAACTTTTGATAATTGATTAGATCAAGGACGATAAAAATGAATGATTGTGTGGAAATAACTGAAACATAGCTGAGACAAAGTCTAAAAACATTAATTCGATGCTGAAATAGAAACTCGGAAAAGATTGGTGGTTATCGAGTTTGTTGTTTATCAAGTTTGATTTATTGTACAATTTTTGGAGTCTAAGACAACATAAAGAAATCGAGTTTAATTTTTCATAAGTTAAAAGGATTCATCTAAGTGATACAACCCACTTTTTCCTTTGGTTATTCACATAATACATTTTCCTTTCTTTTCTCTCTCTAAGTGATACAACCCACTTTCTCTCTCTAAACTTTGTATCTTGTCAAAAGTTCTCCCCTATGGCTGATTTTTGGCGCCGCCTATACCACTCTTTTCTGGCATAAAAACAGTCTCTAATGCGTATCTCTACCTATTAATTTATGTCTCGATGCCGATTATTTATGGGTGTATCTTTGGATTCACGTTGTGGATTCCATTGATTACCCCGTTCAGATCATCGTCTAGGATACATGGATTCATGGGTATGCAATCGTGTTTAGTAAGTTGTATGTTCTTATAGGCGGCGTGCGGATGGATCTAAATGGCTACATATATAGAAATCATCCATAGATCTGTCCTTTTTCACCATTACGATTACCTTAACCCTAATTTTTAGGGTTTCGATTCTTTGGTATATCATTCTGAGGTTCGTTGTGGATGATGTGTGACAATCGATCCTTAATATCTATTGATTTTATTCTATGTGGATCTTGATTATGGGTTTGGTCGATTCCACGCTGGGAACGGTTTGGTTGCCAGTGGATTACTAGGGTTTGTGGTGCTTATCATGAACACATTTATTAAGATATATCTTATACCTAGTATGATTGATCTTGTTGTTTGATTGGGTGATATGCTGTTATTGTTTCATTCTTGGGAATCGTCCTTGGCAGCAACGAAATCAAGGAAACCCTAATTTTTATTTATGATTTCTATTGTTACCTGAAAAATCTTTCTGGTTTGTTGCATGTTTTAATGGTGGCTGCATGGTGGGTTTGTCATTGTTACTATATGCTATCTTGAATATCACATTTGACGGGTGACTTACTAGTGCCATGATACTATTGAACTAGTGTGGTGGTCTATAGGACTGGAAGCTACGAATTGTGTGTTATTCGTGGGTGTTCTATTTTTGATGATCGTAGGTTTATTAGGAGAGTTATAATGGTCTGTTTGCCGTGATTTTTGATACTCATGGGGTCTAATATTGAAGGGCATAAGACGGTGATCATGATGGTATGATCATGATTATTATCCCTATTGCGATGGGGTGTTTAGAAGCAGCAGGTCACGTTTTGTGATTGTTGCTAATATGGATGTTGGTTGTGTCGAGACAAGTAAAAGATGTTACATGCTTATTCTCCCATCTACATGTTTTGCTCGGTATGCTCAGGATGCTCTATTCTTGGGCATGTGGCTGTTTACCTTAAAAGTGGGATTTAGGGTCGATGGTTCAGGTGTGGTTGAGCTCCTATAGTACGTCCATTGTACAATATGATCTTGAAGACGGAAACTAGCTTTTACTACTTGAGAAGTTGCGTGTTTCAAACACGTTTTTTATCTCAGCTTGGAAATGTTTTTGTATGCTTCAAGTGTGTGTGTGGAGTCTTGCCTATTAATATGCTGATATGTATTTTATAACAATGGTGGGTATTGTTTATGGTACCATTAGGCAAAGACACGTGGGGTTGTAGTTTATGGTACCATTAGGCAAAGACACGTGGGGTTGTAGTGGCTGTGTGGCTTTGTGACACTTATGGTGTACAAGCTATATGATTATTTTGTGGCTGAATGGTAATTATCGAGTTTGAGAAGAAAATTCAAGAAAGATTTCCGAAGCTCATTACAGCGATTACAACTTCTTTTCTTTCTCAAACGTAAGTGGATATGAGTTTTGATTCAGATCTAAGATGTTATGAATTATCGAGTTTAAACTCGGTAAGATTCAGGGATTACCGAATTTGGGAGTTATCAAATTTTTGATAATTGATTAGCTCAAGGACGATAAAAATGAATGATTGTGTGGAAATAACTGAAACATAGCTGAGACAAAGTCTAAAAACATTAATTCGATGCAGAAATAGAAACTCGGAAAAGATTGGTGTTTATCGAGTTTGTTGTTTATCGAGTTTGATTTGTTGTACAATTTTTGGAGTCTAAGACAACATAAAGGAATCGAGTTTAATTTTTCATAAGTTAAAAGGATTCATCTTTTATCTATATTGTGAAACTCAGTAAATGTCAAAAAGTCAAACTCGGTAGTGTCAAAAAGTCAAATTCGGTAATGTCAAAAAGTCAAAATCATTTGTGAATAAGTGAATTTGTTTTAATTGTCTACTGAATTTTATGTGCTCATGATTTCTGCATGCTTATGATGATTAATGCTCGAATGTCTGTGGAACAAAAAGATCAGTCTCTCATGTGTTTTGAAAACATCAAATGATTGTGAAAAAGAAATCAAGTTTTAATGAATTCTAAGCTTTGGGTCAAATATGTCTATTCATAATTGTTTAAGTGGTCTAAGTCATGTCCGGTTTTGACCGTTTTCTGCAATGAACAGAATGAGGAGTGAGTGACTTAGTGACCATTCAGTTATTGAATTAGATGTGTTTGTCTACATTGTTTAGGATTCATGACAAAAAGTGAAAGTGGAAATTTTTTATAACTTGAATCTGAAAATCCAAGTCTCAATTGTTTAAGTGGTCTAAGTCATGTCTGGTTTTGGCCGTTTTCTGCAATGAACAGAATGAGGAGTGAGTGACTTAGTGACCATTCAGTTGTGGATTTGTGATTGAATGATTCTATGTTATCATTATAAGAAAAGTTTTTGTCAAAAGATTTCTGAAAAAGTTCTCAAAATCTGTTATTGTCAAAATGATACTCTTTCATAAAAACGGTTTTTAAGAAGAGGTATGATCTCTCTTTAATTTTTCATAAAAGAGTCTTGATTAAAAAAAAAGAGAAATCCTCATCTTTCTTGAAAGAGTATCATGTCACAAAGAATTTCTTGCGAGGATATTTTAAAACAGACAAAGAGAGCTAAATCCATACGCGAAAAATCAAATCAAAAGTGTGTTTGAAAAAGAATTGACACACAAAAATGATAAATCCAAAGAAAATTTAGAATAAAGCGTATGGCATGTGCTAGAAAAAGCAAGTACGAGCACGTGAGAAATAAACTGATCAAAAATATGTTTGAAAAGAATTGCCAAAACATATAAAACAGACAGAGTGGAAAAAGACAAAAATGTCAAATGAATTGTTTGTTACCTAACATCTCCATTTCATTCATTCAGTAATCATCATGGCACACCAACAACATGTAGCTGATGTTCATCCAAAAGAACTGTGTCCTCCAAACAAAAGATATGATCTTATGGACGCTAACAAGAAGATTGATTTTGAACACGTGCAATGTCCACCTGAAAGCAAACTTCTGGCAAATATCATCAAGAATAATCCATTACGATTCAGCATTGCAGCTTCTTCATCAATACCATGGATTTATATGGCATAATTTTGGCATACTTTGAATGAAAACGGATCCAAGTATAGACTCACGTTTATGCTTAACAAGAAAGAGATTTCTCTTACCCTACATGACTTCAGAACAATCTTTCATCTACCACAAGCAACTGACAACAATCATGATAGTTTCGTGCCACCACCATCATTCTTAGACATGGTTCCATTCTACAAAAATGAATTGGGATTTACAATGGAGTTGAAGACATCATCAAGCTTTAAGACAACTGGTCTTCTGCAGCCATGGCAAACGTTGTGCAAGATATTTTCCAAATGCTTGACAACACGCGTAACTGGATGGGATCAACCACCGTTGCAGATAATGCAAATGATGTATTGCTTTATCAATAACATTCATGTTGATTATGCGGAGTTACTAATTGAATGACTTCATTATTCTCTTTATCATCCAACATCTTCGATTCCTTATCCAAGATTTACTAAGATCATCATTAGTCATTACATGACTAATTTTCCTGAGATTTCAAGGCGTGTTAGAGACAGGTATCACAATCTGAAAGATGATGATATAATGAAAAATATTATTTAATTCAAAAAGACATAAAGATAAATTTGGAATGACGATTCCTGATTGGATGATCTTAGAAGAAATGAAGCACATAGAGCATTATCGGATGTATGCGGAGGTTTTTGGGATAGATGTTCCTCTGACTCAGTCACAACCGACTGAGTCTACCCAAGGAACGTATAGGAAACCTAGCGCCCCTAGGTCACCTAACCCTAACATGGATGCAGGAGTGTCAAGTGTTCCAAAATGATCAATTGTGATTCGTTTTTGTATTCCTCAAAGGAGATCTACACGTCTTACTCCACCAGCTCCAGTGCCAATTGTTAATAAAGCAGAAGAGATGATTTTACAAGACACATTACAAGTAAGTCTTGCTGAGCACAAAAGTTGAGAAGAGCAAGAAGCTAGAGAAAATGTGGAAATGGTTAACGAGCACTTGGCATCCGTGGAAATTGAAAAGACGGTGGATGGACCAAAGAATGTTATTGATGATAGTTCAATCCCTAGGACTGATGATCAAAATATTCTCGGCACTAGGTTAGAGCCCAGAAGTGATAAAGAAAGTCCGGAGGTGGAGATTACTAATGATGAAGAGGTGGAAATTACTAATGTTGTAATACTTGTGAATGTTAATGAAGAAGAGGAAGAAATAACTTATGAGGTGTATGAATTAAAGCGAAGGGAGAAAAGGAAGATTGTAGAGGAGTCTAGGAATACACAATTCCCCACACCAATTAGATCTCCTAGGATTCATACTGATCTCGTATCTTCAGATACTGAGAAACTCCAAGAATTAACGATAACTGATACTACACTTACACCATCATCAAGTTCACTCAACACCAAGTTATCTACCACAAACTGACTTCTATCATTATTCAAACCCAAACCTGCTCATTTCAAACGCTACAAGAGTTTCTTTCAGGAGTTACAGGGACGTATGGATATTTGTTTAAACATCTGAGGGCAAAGTTCTTGTCAAGGAAGTCATTCGATACTCTTGCTGACCATCTCTATGAAGAAATGGTTGAATCACTACCTACTATGGTAGATAAGCATATCAAGGAGCAAGTCGAGAAGCAAGTTCCTGAGCAGGTTAAAGTTTAAGTTCTAGTGTATGTTGCAAAAGGGTTGCTTTTGGAATGACAACAGAATAAAGAAGAGACAGATAAGATGATTGCTAAAGCTATGTTACAGGAGCGTGGGAAATTACAGGCTAAAATTTACTCATAGATTCAACAAGCAATTGATATTAACATTCCTTCTCTGGTTGATGCGTTTGTAAGAAGTTATATGTCTGGACATATTCTTCATGTTCATCCAACTCAACCACAAACATCATCTATTCCAGAACAACAATATCAACTGTATCTATCAATGAAAGCCGATCCTCAGTTTTAGCAACAAGACATAGCAATATGGCTGACACTTCAGATGAAGTTTAAGACATTTTAGGTACCTCAGACTACTTGTAGAACTTCTGCCGTTCGCCCAAGAGATCAGGACGATCCTCATGATGATGCTCATCCTGAGAGGGAGAATAGTGCAAAGCGGCAGAATACATCTGAGTATGAAGCACATGTGACTAGAGAGTCGTTTGGACAAGTCAATGAAAAAGAACAAAGTCAATCATTTTCAAGGAATCAAGAGCAAACAGATGATTAGTATTTACTAACGAAGCAACTATAACAAGATATTATAGAAGAAGTGTCACTGACCATTAATGAGGCAGAGCTAAAGAAAATTGCTGATGAGATGTTAAGACAAAGATGTACTTCAGGAGATGTGCATCAATATCACATTGATCAGATGAAGACTTTCTTGAAGAGTGACATTGTTTGGGAAAGCAAAAAGGAAATTCTTGCTTCTCCACATCCACGAAAGACAACACCTTTAGTTTAATATTGTCAGAGAGATCCTAAAGCTCCAGCATTGTCTCTAATAAATCAAGATCTTTTGTATTTGTAGAAGGAAGTTTTTTTTTTTTTCCAGGCTTGAGAACGATAGGTTGTCACTTCACAACGTTTCCTGTATTATCTTTCAATGTGTTGATATCAGACGAAACGGACTTCAGGATGGGTGAATATGAGTAAAGAATTCTATTATCATTATGCTCGGTTATGGTGTTGAACCATTGGAAGAATTCTCATGCAAAGAATTATTCTACATAAGATGCAGAAGAGCCTGGGAAAACCAAAGGAAGTTATTATTCGAATTCAAGATCATTACAAGTTTTCAAGACATACTGGGAAATAGGGCCATAAACTCAAGATCATCACAGAGATTGTTGCAAGAAGAGCCAATGGAGTGCATTGAGTCATTTACAAAGCCTGATTACAAGAATCTCAATAGATATGATATTGGGATATTTACTTGCTTATCATGAATGGAGGTAATCTAGATTATTGCATAAAACAGGTCTGCTGTGGTTTTATCAGTTTTATCAGAAGATTCGGTTGATATAGGAAAAGAGTGCATGACTTTTAACTTGGAATAGAATGTTTATCACAGAAAGTTAATCTTTACTGCACTTAATATATCTTTCTAGGAAAAAATTGAAAAATACAAAATGTTCTCCAATCATCTATGAGCCGTGCATGGCAATAATATACAAGAATAGAAAGAAAGTGAAAAAGGTAATGAGACATTCAGAGATTCATAAGTTTTGTGATGCAACACTAAACAGAGTATTAGAAGGTCTAAAGAGTTACAATAATGATGTTAAGTATGGTTATATACAAAGAGATCTTATCGAAGTGAAGGTTGAGTTCTGAAATTGTTTGTTGAAAATAAATTGAATAAGATTGAGTATCACAAACAGATGAGAAGATGGGAGATGTATGTGAATGGAAGACCACTTGGACCACGAAGGGAACGCCCAGAATAATCGACCCTTAGGGGGAGATTGTTAGGTTTAATAAAATGTCGATTATATGGTTTTATTATATTAGTTTTTTAGTCTTTATTTTGTTAAGAATAAAATAGTTTGTATTTAAGGTTTTTATGCTTAAAGAATGAATAGCATAATTCACAAAGTATATCGGACTAGAAGTGAAACATTAGAAAAATAAAGGAAGGGACGCTTCCTTCCCTCTCCTATAAATACCCCTTCTAATCACTATTAGAAGGGTAAGCCTTGTAATAATCTTTTCCATTTTTCCCTCTATTTTATATCATTTGAAAATTAAATACTTGCCATCCTCTACTATTCTCTCTAAGCTTTCATTGATGATCATGTATGATTCAAGATAAATAAGACCTAACATTCTTTCCATCCACTAGGGCTTGTAACTGAACTTCCCCATTGATAGTTTTCATCTTGATAGTAGCCCAAAATTGTTCAATGCACGAAGTATATCTAGTGGGATTAATGGTTAAAGCATACTCTATGGTGTGTGCATTCAGAAAATCAACAATTTGTTCAAACCCTTTACTTTCAGCGGGTTTAGCAAAAAAAATGCGACTAAATTGTGAGTATTAGCAAACTATAGGGTCGTCATTGTGTTGGGTTTTGATGACGAATGATAAAATTGAGTTAGGGTTTATGATTAGAGATTATATGATTGAATGAAATTGATTAAATGAGTAAATGAAACCCTTAATCGAAGTATTTATGAAACTACCCTCAAGAGCATTAACGTTCACCAACAGTTGTAAGTTATGCCTAGTAGCATTAACTTTCAATAGGAGTAGTAAGTTTATGCCTAGCAGCATTAACTTATACCAGCAGTATTAAGTTTTTGCCTAGCAGCATTAACTTTATATAACAGCAGGTGTGGTGTTATGCCTAGATTAGCATTTTAACTTATACCAGCAGAGTATTAAGTTTTCATGCCCCTAGCGCATTAACTTTGAATCACCCGGCATTAAACTATAATTCCATTCCTTAATCAGCTTTTCCATCATCAAATTTACATTTTAGCTCACAAAAACTCTCTGTTTGTTTTTGATTTCTCTCAATTCTTTTTACTCACAATTCTCTCTTTCTATTTTTAAACAACTCTCTTTGTTTTTCAACTCACAAATTCTCTTAATTCTTTTACTCACTAAATCACTCTGTCTGGTTTTATCACACATAACTCTCTTTTTGTTTTTCAACTAAAAATTCCTCTTTATTCTTTTTACTCACTAAAAATCACTCGGTCTGTCGTTTAGCACTAATCACTCTCTTTCTGTTTTTATTCTCACCAACTCTCTCAATTCTTTTTACCTCACCATTTTCATAATCAAGATTTTAAAGATTTGAGCCAGCTTCCCAATTTCTAGCAATCAAATTATTGAAATCTACTTACATCAATAATGCTTGTGTATGCAACTCTGCATATCATTTTTGTCAGTATGATCTTGATCATTTTACATTAGCTTGTTTTCATTGGGAATCTCTGATAAAGTTGATGTCTATTCAATGTGCTTTATTTTTGAATGAAAAATAAGGTTCTTAACTATGCACATAGTACTCTCATTATCAATATAGATCTTTGTATGCATAAAGTTATACCTATAATCAAGCAATTAATTTTGAATCCAAAGCACTTGACCACAACAACTTAAAGCAGCTACATATTCAACCTCTGTTGTGGAATTAGCAACCACAATGACAACCTCATGTTGTAGATTTCCTATCCAGACTTGCTCCAGCATAATCACTATCAGTGTATGCTACCAAATCAAAAGGAGAATCTTTTGGATACCAAAAGCCCAATTTTGGTTAACCTTTTAAGTACCTAAAAATTCTTTTCATAACATGAAGATGTGACACTTTTGGGTTGACTTGGTGTCTTGCACATGCACACACTGCAAACATAATATTAGGTCTTGAAGAAGTAAGGTACATCAATGAACCAATTATTGATCTATATAAATGAACATCCACTTCTTTACCATCTTTATCCTTGAGCAAAGGTTTTTGAGTTTCCATAGGTGTGCTTGCTGTCTTGACATCAGTAAAACCAAATTTCTTCAAAATCTCAGTCACATACTTGTCTTGACTGATAAAAATTCCATCTTTCTTCTGCTTTACTTGCAGTCCCAAGAAGAATGTGAGTTCACCCATAGAACTCATCTAAAACTTCTTATGCATCATCTTCTCAAACTTAATGCATAATGACTTCTTTGTTGAACCAAAAATGATATCATCTACATACACTTCAACTAGAAAAATATCACCTTTTTCCCTTCTAATAAACAAAGTCTTGTCAATCTTTCCTCTCTGAAACCCATTGTCCAACAAATAAGGTGACAAGGTTTCATACCAAGCTCTAGGAGCTTGATGCAGTCCATAAAGTTCCTTTTCTACTTTGTATACTCTGTCAAGGGAAGGCTGTGATCTTCATAATCTTAGGATGGTTGACAAACATACACTTCTTTTTTTTTTCTTTCAATCTTATATAAAGGAAAAGCACTATTGGACATCTATCTGGTACACCACTATAGTCTTTAGAATGAGGCATAGGCTATGGAATAGCCTAATTGACTTCATTTTCTAGCACAGGGGCAAAGACTTCATCATAGTCAATCCATTCTTCTTGTGTGTACCCTTGAGCAACCAATCTTGCTTTATTTTTAATCACAATTCCTCTTTCATCCTTTTTATTCCTGTAATATCCCTTTTGCCATTTGGTAAATCCACCAAGGTTCAAACCTTTTGTAATTTGAATTGTAGAAGCTCATCCTGTATAGCTTCTATTCAACTTGGATCCTTTAATGCATGAATTGCCTTTTTGGGTTCTTCTTGTGATAAAAAGCAAGCAAACAAGCAATTTTGAAAGTCTTTATGGTTTGTTCTTTGCTGAACTGAACTAAATAAACCATGTTCTTCTAAATTCTTTGTCATTCTTCTTGTTTAAGGTGCTGAATTCAATTCTCTAATAATTTGTTCAACTGGATGATCTTTGTGTATTCTTGTAGTTGGAATAGGACTGACAGGTATAAATGCATCCAAATTATTCATGTCAGCCTCTACACCAACCTCATCATCTGAATAGACAATATCTTCCAATTCAAGCATATTTGGATCATCTGGAAGTTCAATGCTTGATTTTCTACCAACATCATTAACTTTATTTGTGCTAGCAGCATTAACATTGTTAGTGCTGTTAACACTACATTCACTATCTTTACTTGAATCACCACCTTCTTTTCCTGGTTCTTTAGTAACTTTCTTTTCATTATCTCTTGAAGGTTTAAATTCAGCATCAGGAGAACTCATTGAACTTTGAGAGAATAGTGGATCAACAGGCCACAATGGAAGCATAATATAATCTTTGCCAGGTACTGTCTGCATTTTACCTGCATCATCACATGCTTTTGTACCTATATTACCATTAGATTGATTTCCTGCAATAACTGGCTTATAATTCATTAACTTTGTTAGTGAATCAATATCAAAAAGCTAATTTGGTCCACTTTCTACAATATTAGGTGTATTCTCACTAAACTAAACATGCAGGTTCTCTTCAACTATCCTAGTTCTACTGTTAAATACTCTAAATGCTTTACTATTGATTAAGTACCCTACACAGAATCCTTCATCAGCCTTACCATCAAACTTACCTAAGTGATCTATGGCATTGATAATTGTAACAGGACACTCAAATTGTCTCATAAAGCCTAAAGCTAGTTTTCTACCAAGAAAAAGTTCATAAGTGGTCTTGTTATGAGGCTTAGTTACTAATACTATATTTTGCACATAGCAAGCAATATTAACTGTTTCAGCCAAAAAAGTAGTAGGTGGCTTAGAATCAGCTAGCTTTGTCTTAGCAACCTCAATTAGTGTTATATTTTTCCTCTCAGCTACTTCATTTTGTTAAGGAGTTCCAGCTGCACTAAATTCTCTCTTAATACCTTTTCTCTTACAAAACTGATTCATCTCCTTATTCTTGAACTTAGTTCCATTGTCACACCTAATTACCTTAACCATTTGATCTATTAGATTTTCTACTCCAGTATATAAAGGACTTAAGAATGCCACTAGTCTCATCCTTAGTAGCTAGAAAGAAAACCCAACTAAACCTACTGTAATCATCTGTGACAACTAGGCAATACATCTTTTTCATTAAGCTTTTTACAAATGTTGGACCAAACAAATCCATGTGCAACATATGTAAAGGTTGGCTGATTGAACTTACTGTTTTGGACTTACAAGAAGCTCTATGTTGCTTTCCCTTTTGACAAGCAACACAGGTTTGATTATTTTCAAAAAGTTTTGAAGGTAAACCTCTTACAAGATTTCCCTTAACCAGTTTATTCATAGTTTTGAAATTTATGTGTCCAAGCCTTCTATGCCAAAGTTTAGATTCATCAGATGTGGCTTTTGCAAAGAGACAAGTTAGACCTCCTTTAGGAACAATATTCTTTAAATCAACACTATACATATTGTTCTTTCTAGGAACTTTAAGTAAAACATGACTTTCATCAGTTAACTTAAAGTTTGGAGATAAAACAATACATTCAGTGTCATTAAAGAGAACACTATTCTTTTTGTCACACATTTATGAGACACTAAAGAGGTTAAACTGTAATTCTCTTACAAAATACACATTCTTAAAATCTAAATTACCAGTTTTGATTGTACCTCTGCCTATGATTTTCCCTCCTTTGGGGTTACCTCCAAAGGCAACATATCCTTCATCAATTTTTTCAAAGTCAGTAAGATAGGACATGTTTCCTGTCATGTGCCTTGAGCATCTATTGTCAATCACTCCTTTCTCCTCAAAATCTTGTTGTTGATTTCCTTGCACATAAGTTAAGAAAATCAGTCTCTTTTGGGGACCCAGGCCATCACTAACTTGGATCTGCCTTGTGCATCAATATAATCAAACCTTTTTAGAATGGTTGATGCATTGTTGTGCTTAGAAACATGGTCTATTATTTAGTCTTTGGTTTCCAAACCTAACAAGCTAAGGCCTTAACAGCATTAACCTAGTTTCCTTTAGTAGCATTAAGTATTGCTTTTGGCCTAGCAGCATTAACTACTCCTTTTGGCCTAGCAGTATTAACATTCTAACCACTAACAATATTAACCCTTTGATTAAAATTGATGTTTTTAGTTGTTGTTTTGTTGTTAATGGGCCTTCTAATAATTAAATGTGCTTTATTAAAACCATTTGTCATTGGTCTTGCACTATTCACTGTTGTTTTGGGTTGAGCAGTATTAACTTGTCTAGTAGTAGTAAGTGATACTAGGCCAGACCTCATTAATACTGCTTTTAGAACCATGTTCCTTTTAGGACTGGGGTGAATCATTCTAGAAAAATTCTAGTGCTTCACCCTTTGAGTATAGTTCCACACCGGTTTTACCATCTTTTTATTATTAAACTGTCTCTGATGGTTATCACAATCATACTGCAGATGATCAAAACTTCCCCACACATAGCAAGCTTTGTTAACCATCTTAAAATTACTTCCTAGTCTCTGAGACATCATATTATTCCAGTTTATTTGATTGCCTCTAGGAGTACGAGTGTTTTGTCTATTTTGATTAACATGATTAATAGTTTTCCTAGGATATTTTACTTGCTCTTTAGATTTAACAAACTATATTTTAGCAAAACTAGACTTAAATATTTTCTTCTCTTTCTTAACTTGAGGCACATCTTCTTCCTCACTATCAGACACCTAATCCTCAATAATTAGAGCACCAATATTCTTCCTAACTGCTTTAGGCTTGTTTGTACTAGCCTTAGCTTCACTAGTCTCAACTTCAGGCTTCTTAACTGTAGGCTCACTAACTATAGGCTCATTCACAAACTCTTCTAGGCCAGAGAATGACAAATCATGTTTTGGAGGCAAAAAGTCTCTAGTATAGGGAGGTGGAACAGCATTATACCCTAAACCTGTTTTGCACTTATCAACTATCTGACAATCTAGTAGTTTGCTTAAGTTTTTAGATGAATTCTCAAAACTTTCTACTATTAGCTGAATTTCATCTTTTTGTTTTTGAGCCAATTCCAACTTCCTCCTAAGCTCTGTAATGGCTACTTCTCTTAGATGAATCTCACATTTTAAGACCTTGATATCTTCCTCATAAACAGACTCATTTTTCTTATAAACTAGAAGTCTTGCCTCTACAGACTCTAAACCTATTTTATAAGTAATAGCATTTATCTTAGATGTCCTTAAGTCTTTTAATAGTTGTTTATTTTGTTCTTTAAGAATTTTAACATTTTCTAAACAAGATGATGAATAGTTTAAATCAGTAGATACCTCAGAGTTAGAACTTGTAGAAGAGTAAGCCATAAGTGCAAAGTTAGTTGGACCTTCTTCTGCTTGATCACTCCAATCTTAATCACCAAGACCATCACATGAAATCAAAGCATTAGAAGTAGTTGTCTCCACTAGCACACTTCTTATGTTCTCCCTATTCCTGTTTTCTTGGTTCCTTGGAGGCTTGCACTCCTTTGCAAAGTGTCCCCTTTTGTGGTAGTTGTAATACTCCACCTTGGACTTATCAAACCCAATGGTTTTAGTACCATTCATGGAAAACTTCCTTCCAGTGTTCTTTAAGAATCTTCTTGCCCTCATTGTTAGCATAGCCATCTGCCACCTTAAATCCATCTCTTCTAAATCATCAAGATGAATTTGTTACAAGTCCTCATTGTCAAGTTGTGGATTGTTTGTTTGTCTTGCAAAGAAAGCACATATGATAACATCACTCAAGTTGTCAATTGTTGTTGAGTTAACAACAATAGCTTGAGTGTTAGCAGTTGTAGCATCATGAGCAGTTTTAACTGCTCCATTTGTACTGCTGATGCTGTTTGAGGACACAAAGGCTATGTTTTGTGTGTTTGTGCTTGAGCTTGAGCTTGATGTCCCTTTGATCTCTGGTTCATAGATCTTCAAGTTGTTGTAAAGATCATCCAAGCTTAATGTATCTATCTCAGGCTTGTTCCTCCACATAATGGTATGTGTGTTCCATTATGGTGACAGACTTCTTAAGAACTTCTGATTCACATCTTCTTGTGAGATAGTTTCACCATGAATCTCCAACTGACTGATAAGCTTTTGAAGCCTATCAAAGGTTTGATCTAACACCTCTGACCTAGATGCAGTAAAATTTTCATACCGCTGCTTTAGAAGATTCCTTTGAGTCTTTTTAGTAGCAGCATTCTCTCCAAACCTCTTCTCAATAGCCTGCAGCAATGACTTGGCATCTTTGATGGAGTTAAACTTTAATTGATGTTCATTAGGGATGCACATCAATAAAGTGCTTCTTCCCTTCAACTTTAACCTCTTTTATGCCTTTTCTTTAGCAGTTGCAGAAGCAATTATAGTCTCAACACCTTCAATAAGTTTTGTTATTGGAGGTGCATTACTATAACAACCCAAGAATTTTCATCAAATACAAAACCTATTTTTCTATTATCACAATTATATGGGGAAATTTTTCGCTTTATTACATTAGTTGTATTGTCAATATCTCAGTATGTCATGTAACTTACATAACTAAAGTAGACGAGCTCACGCAACCTATCTATGGCCATCCTGTCTTCATATATGTCAAGCAAATATCATAAAATGTCAAGTCAATATCTTAATATGCTTATTACAAAGTACATTATTTCTATAATGTACCATTTGCAACGTTATATCAAAACGGGCTTTAAACCGTTATCGTATACCTCTAAACCCTAATTTCATGAAGGGTTAATATCTAAAGTGAATATACAAGCTACTAAAGCATATGTACAAGTAATATAACATCTCATTTGAAATATAAACTCCCTCTAAGTCAAGTACAAGTCTTATAAAGCACAATGTACAAATCATGAAGCATGAACTCCAAAATAGCCGTTTTACCTCCGTTTTCATTCTAGTTTCTTCATCACCACTTGTGTACAAGCTACTACACTCAATGTACAATGTGTAAACCCTAATTATTCTATTCATAAGCTTTCATACACATTTTTACACTCAAAACCCTAATTCAAAAGTCAGAAACCCTAACCCGAGCAAAATAGTAAATCATGACCCGTTTCTTGGTTTTTATCCATCATAACCCTAAACCAACACTCAAATAAGTTGTAATAACTTAAATTACAACATTAAAAATCATATCCTATCATCATTTCATCATTTCAACAACAATATTCAAGAATTAAACCCAGAAAACCCTAATCTAGTTTTAACCCTAAAACCTAAAACTAGGCCCTAGTTCAGAATCGGATCAGTCTATAAAACATAGGATCTGAGAAATATCAATAGGATCTGGATATTAAGTGAAAACACTAGGTTGTAGCCCTATGTCTTGTGATCATTTTGCCGGTGGAATCAACCCGATTCGACGTCGGATGAATTAGTTACAGCCGAAATGGCAAAGGTACGCAGATTGTGCACACCTGTATTAAATGGCTATTATCTCTAAATTTTTCTATTGTAACCCTCAAATATGTAAAACAAAACATTGTAGAGGACTCAAATATCTAACAATTCTCGGTAGTTTGAGCTTCAATGGAATTACGGTTTGTAAATGACAACTATTTTACCAAGACTGATGTTGGCTGTCCAAAAACAGTCATGTATAAATCAAACCAAACACCCCATAAAACGTCTAGAACCACCTCCACCTTGCATTCTAGCCTTCCTTACTCATCCCCTAGCCTCTCCACTTCACCCCCCATGTGTCCTCACCTGGTTTCTTAGCATCCTTAGTTACCAAGTTCCAAAATTACTATAAATAGGAGCACATATACTTCATTCTAACTCATCCCCCACTTCTTCTTTCTATAACCCAATTGAGCAAACATTCTCTGCTCCATATGATCCTAGGATCATATAAGAAGATCATTCAAGCAAAGCTTTGAAGATTTGAAGCCCCGGGAACAAGATACAAGGCGTACGAGTGGAAATACTACCCGAAACGACCCGTTTCCACCATTTTTGATCCTTGAAGCTCAAACCCAGGTTTTGAATGTTCTACTTCTGCTACTACACCCTTATAATGTTCATATGATCCTAAATATACTCTTGTTAAAGTTTCATAACTCAATTCATGCTCATTTTCCATTTTGATCCAAAACCGTACACCCGAAACCCTAATTTCGCGTTTTTCTTAAAACTAAATGTTATAATGATTAAATATTGTTATAATCTATCCTAGCATGCTTAACTAATGTTAAAATAACCACTTTATTGATTAATGAAGGAATTTGAACTTAAAACCCGCGCGTTTACGTTTTGAAACCCTAATTTGACCCGTTTTGCTTCCTAGCTTAAATATGTTTTATTAATTAAAACTAGCACCTTATGCACAAAATATTGTACAAAACAATATATATCTTACACTTAAACACTGGCCGCTCCCTTTATTTCCTATAAATATCTAACCATCTATACACGTACCCACATATCATGGCATAACCCTAAACAAAAAATAAAATCTTTACTATTTTCTTCCAGAACCAACGCAATCAAACCATGGAAAAAAGAATGTTGGCAATGCTGATCGTCATGATCAAAACTTGAGAATGAAGATGAGGTCTTGTGCTAGCAAGCGCATTACGATGTTAATGAAGGCGAACTTTACAGTGGAAAGATTGAAGAATACGTGATTGAAAAGAAGAATAACGTGTATAAAAAGGGTGGGTCAAAACGCAAACCACGTATGTCATTGAATGAAGTTGACAACAAGAAGAAGGTAAAGATGGTAGTTGATAACCACGAGGCGATCACACAGTTACAGGAGTTTATAACAAGTGATGAGATCAATGGTTCAGATATGAAGTTAGTGATTCAAAAAACTTTGGCATGCAAGTGATTTGAAACGAAACCTAAATAGGTTAAACATGCCGTTTCAGCAAGTCGAGACTCATGATTTCTTGACGTATGAAGAGAAACAAGTTCTTGGCATATGTGGTAGAAGAAAAGATGGTACTAAAGAGATCAAGGTTCAAATTGTGGGGCCAAATTTGCAAATGCACAAGAAAACATTGTTGTTAAAGATTTGGAGAATGTCGAGTACCGAGAACTATGTGTTGACGACCAACTGGTTTCAATTTTGTGGAGGTGAGAACAAGAATGTTTTGAAGAAAAAACAAATATTAAAGTTTGCGTCATTTGATAAAGATGGGAAGTTATGTTTTGCTGTTGTATGTGTGGACGAACCCGGTGAACACGACGCTACATGAGGATATGATGCATCATCTGCTGGTTCTTCATCATTGATATGATCTAGTAGTTTTGGGGTATTATTCCATATGGATATGATGTAATTACGATTTTAGGTTTATTTTGCATTAGGTGAAAGATGAGTTTATGGAATTCTTTTAATACATTCAGGAGTTCGAGTGTTTCGATTCTTAGTAATTTTGAAAAATCAGTGATTTTGTGTATATCAGAATGTGTCTTTCATAGTTCATAAATGTGTTGGTTTTGATTTATTTGGTTAAACGAATTGATCAGGGTACACTTTATTTCTACAGATTAAATGGTAAATTTCTTTGTTCAAAAGATCAAGATATAATTGCAATCCTGTACTTTTAAGTAATAATATATCATTCCTCATCCTTTTAGAATGAGTAAGTAAAGAATAGCTTGTGAAATTGCAAAATGAAATTCATTGAGTTGCTGGAAGTGGAAGAGATGAGGCTCTAGTGAGGTTTTGGTTAATGGTAAAAAGATTAGGTAAGCTAATGTTGATGGCATAATCGTTGGTTCGTTCTAATATTGTGTATGAATAAAAGAGATCTTGTGTCAAAAAATTAGTTCTTTTTAGAAATTAATTCTTGTAAATGTTGGAAAAACATAATCCATTTAATCTTTGTGAAGGAGTAACAACCATGTTATTCCTGTGTTTGGCTGGAAAACGACACACCAGAAGAAGGAAAAGGCCATGGACTCGTTTTTACACAGCCTGCACATTTAGATATTTAGGCCCATTAGGTTAGTTGGTTACAAACGGTTATTAAAGGATGATATAGATACGTTGTTAGGTTTCTCTGAAACCATCCGTCTTTATTCACACCGTTTATTCAGAATATTTAGATTTCAGGAACGCTGTTGGGTAAAACAACTCAACCCTCCATTTTATTATATCAGATTATATTTTAGGGTTCAAACACCCTTTGTCTTGTTCTTCATTACAGTCCTGATTTAATTTTATGATGATTATCATGATTTGTTTGATATAATCGATCCTGGAGATCATCAAAGACCTGAGGAAGGAAATTTGCCCATAACAAATGCTTATGAGCCAGGGTATCAAACAAACACTCCAATTCACGATTCAATCATCATTCATGAAATCTGTTTGGATTTAAAAAGCAGCGGTATGGAAGAAACTTATTTATAGATGTGTATGGTAACGTTTGGCCAGATTTTTTATTTGAGTGATCTTTCAGACGTGTACATGTTCTGGAAATAAGGATAAAGACGTCTACATGATCCTGGAAATAAGGTTATTAAAGACGTGTACATGGTCATGGATAATAAGGATGAAAGAAATTTGGCAGAATAATCCTGGATATAAGGATTTCATACAATTAGAGATGAGACTGCAAAACAACAAACTACACTTACTATGAACAAATTCAAGAGGCAAGACCGGAGAAGGATACAAGCAAGATTGGAAGAACAACAAGATTAAAAGATTAGGGGGGGTATAGGTTGGGAAAAACATAATCCATTTAATCCTTTGTTGAGGCAGTAGAAACATTGTTATTCCTGGGTTGCTGGGAAAACGACCACACCAAGAAGAAGGAAGGCCATGGATCGTTTTTTACACAGCCTGCACATTTTAGTTATTTAGGCCCTTTAGGTTTGTTTGGTTACAATCGGTTATTAAAAGGATGAAAGTTACGTTGTTGGTTTCTCTGAACCATCACGTCTTCTTATTCACACGTTTCATTCATATATATAGATTAGGGAATCGCCTTTGTAAAACACTAACCCTCATTTTTTTATATAAGATTATATTTTAGGGTTCAACCCCATTGTTCTTGTTCTTCATTAATTTCATGATTAATAGTTGAATGATTTCATGATGTTTGGTTTATCATAAATCGATCTGAGATCATCAAGACCTGTGGAAATTGGCATAACATATGTTATCAGTTACATCCCGATAGTCGAGTCATTTATTCAGTTTGCAGATGTTAAAAAGGTGATTATGGCGTCTCAACATCCAAATGGTTGACTGACTAACTATATCTTGGTGGCGGTTGCTAGAAAAGTAACGCATGGGTTGGCAATTGGAATATAGAACACATGTAATTGATCAGTGGTGAGTTGAGTGCGTGACATGTTTCCTAAATATACAAAAGACCGTTTGACCCGTTTGGTACATAACTTAGAAAATCAGCTGACCGGTTGCCACCCTTTGCCTACTTTTGCACTCCCATACTCACCCACGGAGATCAAGAAATCGACCAATAAAGACACATTCTACTTAATCGGTTCACATTTAAACAGGTCCAGTGTTGTTTTATTCTGGTCATTTTGGTTTGACAGTTCCTGGATATTTTTGTTCTTCCATCTCTATAGATAATTGTGCATACAACAACAGTTTTTTTGGGTAAAGGGATACAACAACAGTTGCAGACTTGCAGTATTAAACTTCATAATTTGAAGACATGACAAGCCATTATGTAGTTATGAGATTGTTTTACTTATGTTACTCCATCCTGTTGTTATTTACTGAGTTCGTTTAGTACAACACATAAGCTGACCAACTATAACAAATAAACCCTGTAATCAACTAAGCATGGATCCTGTTGTCTATAAAGTCACACAGCCATGCTTTTATATAAGGGCAGACTTGCTAATAGTTTGGACAAATGTTTACAGTCTTGACATCTTACTCTTTTTTATTCTAGATTCTAATATGGCTTATGAATGTACCATGTCGAACATTTAAAAAAAGAAAACTTGCCAAGGATACTTCTGATGATAAACAACTAGCTAGATACTAATAAATGACTGCAAATGTGACTGTTAATATAGTGATATAGCCTTTGAATACCCCTGATAAACATGGAACTATACATACTAATAGATAAAGGGCAAGACAATTTGTCTGGTGAATCTAATTTGTCTTTTCATCAAGCTCAATAGAAAACAAGTAATTAGAGAGGAATCAGACAGATTTAACACCAGCAGAAGAGTACTAAACCAAATCCTCACAGCAGTCAAATGACAGCAAAGACATATACTGCATCAAGAAATGCTTTTCTAAAAACTTAAACAACAAAGATACTTCTGATAACTGGCCATAGGTACCGATAAACAAAAGCGAAGACAATATTGTTTGGTGAATCTCATATCAAGCCAATGAAGAGTATCCAGATTGAATTAGCATAGT
Organism: Tanacetum coccineum; assembly: GCA_026074375.1. Classification (NCBI taxonomy): domain Eukaryota; kingdom Viridiplantae; phylum Streptophyta; class Magnoliopsida; order Asterales; family Asteraceae; genus Tanacetum; species Tanacetum coccineum. Next base: position 22,069 of record BQNB010083981.1, read on the forward strand.
TAAAACCGATAATACTAACTGAAACACGTACGGAACAGAATTCATCAACCACATTCATACTTCTCGAGATTCTTCTTTTGTCAGGTTAGGAAATGATACTCGTAACCACACCTTCCTTCATTGTTGCATATGAACATCAGTTTGCCGATACATCTTCTTGTGGTAAAATCATTCAGCAATGTAGGTCCCACTGTACTCGGACAAAAACAAAATTGTGTCTCTGGTTTAATACCTGCAGGTCTTGTATACTTCTTGTTCGGTGGCGAATCATCAAATTCACGGAGGTATAGTTTCCATTCTGGCTTGTGCCTTCACAAACCAAGTGTTGGTATTAACACAAACACTCAGATGGACGGCTATCCATACCAGGCATGTGAAGTCTCAAACAAAGGGCCTTCTTCATCACTATGGACTAATCGAGGAAATCGCATTGGATAATACAACTTTTCTGATTTGTTTTTCTTTTGTTAATCTTCCACCATCAAGAATTCAAGATTCTTAAATTCTGTTATAATAATCAACATAAAACATTGCAATTAAGGTTCAGATTTCTTGAATATACAAAACCCTTATTTAACCAGTAGCCATGAAATATACTCTGTAAGGATATTTCCATAATAATAGTTACCCTTTTACATAAGCCCCTAATTAACAAAGAAAAACTTTTAGTTAAGTTAATGAACTAATTCTTTATCAAAACTTAAACATTTCCAACAATTCAACTTTATTTTGGCATAAAAATAGTTTTAAATTTTGGATCATGAACTAAAAATGTTAAGAATACAAAAGTTGTTTTTGTTGTTTAAAAGGTACACCCCTCGGTTCCAATATTATAGTCGTTGTTTCCTACCCATGATTTTTTCTCACCCGCCGTCCGCCCGTCGGTGGGTACATTTTATGCTCGTACCCATGCCCGCGAGTATTTGTTGCCAACGAGTAAACCCACAATAAAAGCACAAAACCATCCCGTATAAATTGAGACCACATAATGTATTTAAAATAAGGGTTTTGCTATCTTAAACAAAACCTTATTTAACAGTTAGCCATTGAAATATACTCTGTAAGGATATTTCCATAATAATAGTTACCATTTTTAACAAAGCCCCTAATTAAACAAAGAAAAACAATTAAATTCAACTTTATTTGGCATAAAAATAGTTTTAAATTTCTGGAATCATGAACATAAAAATCTTAAGAATACAAAAAGATGTTTTTGTTTGTTAAAGAGTAGAAAAAAAAAAAAAAAATTCTTACACTCCCTCGGTTCCAATATTATAGTCGTTGTTTCATTTTAACCGTAAGGCCGGGGACACCGGTCAGGCAGAGCCGCACGGATACTTATAACCCTCATCGTACCCATGTTTTTTTCTCACCCGCCATCTCGCCTGTCGGTTGGGTTACATTTTTATGCTCATACCTTGCCTGCGGGTATTTGTTGCCAACGTAGTAAAACCCTCAATAAAAGCACAAAACCGCATGATATGAAAACTAACATATAAATCCCGTTAAAATGGGACCCCATAATTAAAATAATGGATTGCTATTTTATTTCATCTCACATTATCACTAACTTGGGAGAAACACAAGAGAGCTAAACATTAGATGGGACGAGCAATATACATACAAATAGACAACATAAATTACACAAATGACATAAACTACATATATAATGAGTTCAAAATTTAACCAGAATCATGGTCGGAGACTTGAACATGAAATTCCCTTTTGTCCATAAAACGTGAAATCGACGCGCCTACTGTTGGTGATTTTAGTGTCATCGACGGCCATTTAGGTGATGATAATTTATATGAGACAATGATATTCATGTTCGGCTCGGAATACGTGTTAGGGTAGTGTGAGTACTAATTCTTACTCTTTTATCCCCATCTTCGCCCAGGCTACGGGGCTTACTTATTCGGGGGAGAGGGGGCGGGGGGGGGGGGAGTGGAGCCACACTCATTAAGCTAGCATGAAATAAACCAAGACGGGGTTTGTAGAGTTTAAGCCGTAAACTTTATGTTTACGCCGTAAACTCTTGTTGGGTTAAGGACTTAAGCCTTGGGATGTTTACGCCGTAACTTGTTGGAATAGTTTACGCCGTAACATGTTTCTAGTTTTAAGGCTTATGGTTTACGCCGTAATCTGTGGTGATATTACGTCGTACAAGTAAAAAGCGTTGTTATACTTTACGCCTAACAAATTGTGTTACGCCTGTAAAGTCTATGTACATACGTTATGGGAAATTCAGTTTTAACAATTTTAATACCCAAAACTTCCCTAACAATTATCAAGTTCCTGTTATATTTCAGGGAACTTTTGGTCTAAAAAAAATCACACGAAGATTCCTTAAATTTCCTTTATCAATTCTTGATATGTGCTTCTTGTGCCTAGAACACAAATTGTCATTCTCTGTGTATTATCCCGATAGGGATTTCGTGCAACCCAGGCATTTGATAGGGTCGAAATACTTTATACGGAAAGTGAACAAACACGATACAACAGAGATATCCAGGAACGTCTAACACCCTTTAATTATCTAAGACAAAGTTTATAAAGTATTTGTTGTGATCTATGGCTGGATTTACGTGAAGGGATATTGACAACGAAACTTTTGGGAAATTGAACAAGTTTTGAGGGGCATGACTTTAGGCGATGGCAGAAAAAGATGCATTTCTTGTTGACTACGTTGAAGGTGGTTTATTTGTTGACTACACCGATGCCGGAATTGGTGGAAGATGCAACAGTGGAAGCGATACTAATAAGGGAAAAGTGTGAGAATGATGACTACATATGCAGGGGTCATATATTGAATGGCTTATGTCTGTTTCTCTTTCTTGATTATATACGAATGTTGAATCGGCTAAGGAGTTTGTGGGATTTACTTGAATATTAGCACATGGCAGTGGATTCTTCTCAGTAAGAAATCCTTGTAAGTATTTTAACAGATATACAAAATGGTCGATTTTAGGATCCGGTCATGAACGTAAATGAACTTCTTAGGATCCTTAGACAATACACACAAACATGACTAAAAAATGGGATGAATCCACAGAGACTAGTATCGGGACTCACGGACCTTAGGTTTCAAAAACTCTCAGGTTTCCCGTATATGCATAGCTTTAAAATAGAATAGTCAAAGTTCAAAAGCATATTTGAATTTAACAAAAAGAAATCTATTTATTTATTAATTTAAACTTAATATATTTTGCAATGAACCATCGACATTTTAGAAGGCTGCAACATTGGTTGTGAGCCGGCAACATGCCCAGCAAACTTTTTTATCAGCCTCGGATTTTTTTTCTTACTATGGGCTTTTTTTTTAAAAAGACTACCACATCGGCTGTTGAACCGGCAAAGAGTAGTAAATTATTATCAGCCACAGCTTGTATTATTATTCTATTTTTTATTTTTCATTTTTCTCATTCATTATCATTTTTTTTAAGGTTTAGAGAAGACTTCTTTTTGAAAAATTCAAGTATAAGATTGAACTAAGACTAATTATTTTTGTAGATATTACATAAATTATTGTTTGATTTAGTTTAGTTTCCTAAAAAATCAGCACGTATATTATCGGTTAAGAGCTTATGGGAGAAAAAGCAACAAGTTACATACATGAGCTCTTAAGATTTCCAACTAATCCTTGTTTAGCATCCTACTCATACTTAACTCTATCATTTTTCGTTCTTCGCGAAGATCGCGAATGCTTAGCCTAAAAGTTAAGGAACAAGCTAGAGCTCAACACGCTCGATCGGGTCAAAATTTATTCTTATTCTACCCAGCTAAAGGGGAAAGTCAAAATTGTGACAAAATCACTTATTTTATTTTCATAATTTTTAAAATTTTTCGTTTATTTGAAAATTTTGTTGGAAACGGGTACGTGAAAACAACAAGCAAAAGTAGGTAAGATCATATCAAAGATATACTACCCATACATAAATCAAACATTGTCATCAATGTTTTCTAGCCTAGACTTAAAACCCCTTACTATAAAAAAAATTAAAACAAAAAAAAATATATAACTCAAAAAAGTCTAATGCATAACTCAACATGAAGAAAGTATCACAAAAATCTTAAGCCGTTTATCAAGTGTGCTAAAAGATAAATGTTTGTCGATAAAAATCTTTAGGATATCGGATTTCCCCAAACTAATGGCAACCAAAGGCTAGGAAGCTCGAGTGGACCGGAACAAAACACCGAACACGAGAGACTTCAGAAAATTTGGGTTCATCCTGCAAACAATGACAACAAACACAAAGACCGGAAGAGTACAAGCCTCCTCACAACACATTAGAAATAAGAAAGAAAATAAAAAAATGGATAAGAATGGGGTGCCTCCCACGAAGCGCTTTGTTTTTGGTAACCGAGTCGCATAGCTTGACTCAATCCCTGATTCATTGTCCTTAGGGAAAGTATAGAGATTCGGGACAACATTGTTGGTATGTCCCCTCCGAAGTAGTGCTTAGTCGGTGGCAATTCATCTTTGAAGATTGATCGTCGGCTGAGTTTAATTTGGGCAGTGCCATATGGAAAATTCGGTTATAGTGAAAGGGCCGAACATCGGGTTTTAGATTCCCCCGAGAATATCTTTTTAGATGAGAGATGAAAAGCAAGACTTGATCACCAACATTGATATACGGTTTTTGAATCTTGTGAGTCGTGAAGCTTCTTGTCCCTCTCCTTATTAAATCAAAGAATTCTCGTATGCTTGATCACGAAGCTTATTAAGTTCATTAAGTTGCAGCTTACGGTGATCGCCTGCGGTTTTAAGATCGAAATTAGCATGTTTTAATGCCCAATACGCTCTATGCTCTAATTCGATAGGTAGATGACACGGCTTTCCATACACGAGCTTGTAAGGTGTGTAACCAATTGGTGTTTATAGTGGTACAGAATGCCAATTAGAGCGTCATTCAAGCCTATCGGACATGAGGCACGGTTTTCTCAACCGTCTTTTACTAAAAATACGTTTTAACCCACGAGTCGACACCTCGACTTGACCACTCGTATTGAGGGTGTAAGCATGGTAGCTAGGTCGGATAAATGACCCCATACTTAGACATTACTTAGCATAAATTTGTCATTTAATAAATGGGTCCCCACGATCGTTATAATAGCTCTCGGTGTTTACCGAATCGGCAAAAAGGAGATTTCAAAACTGAACTACAAACTTTAGCATCGTTAGTGGGGAGCGCCTTGGCTTCAACCCATTTGGATAGGTAATCTACGGCTACGAGTATGTACTTATTTCCTCTAGATGACGGAAATGGTCCCATGAAGTCTATGCCCCAGACATCAAAGATTTACCACACCTTGGATGGAATTTTGGGGCATTCATCACGTTGTTGTGAAATTTTTCCTTAACGCCGGCATGAAGTCACAAGTTTTTGACTTAACTCATGGGCCATATGTTTTGTAGATTGATGGGGCAATAAAATCCTGAGTCAAAAACCTTTTTGGCGGTGTAGTTGGCACCGTAATGTCCCCCTGTGGGTCTACTATGGCAAGCTGTGATGATGTCGACAGCTTCTTGGCCCGAAACACATCGTCGGATCACTTGATCCGCACAGGTTTTGAATAGAAAAGGGTCATCCCAAAAATAGTGTTTGACATCTTTAAAAAATTTGTTGTTTGCTGATGTTGACATTCCGTTGACAATGAAATTTCCATGCTCGGTATTTTGCATAATCGGCAACCAAAGGATACTTGGGTCAACAGGAAGTCACACTATATTAAGTGTCTCGAGAGGAAAATTTTCATTTAATTCCTTGAGAACATTTTCATATGGGTTTTCTAATCGCGAAAGATGATCAGCCGCGTAGTTCTCGGCTCCCTTCGTATCAATTACTTTAAAATCGAATTCTTGACGGAGGAGAACCCAACGTAGCAATCTTGCCTTGGCATATTTTTTAGCAAAAAATAGGATATTAAGGGCGGAATGTCCGTATACACTATGCTTTTTATTCATGATGATGGTTTGGACCGGGAAATTTTTCGAAGGCGTACACCTTAGGCAACATTTCCTTTTCGTATTTGGTGTTGTTCGATTCGCCCGGTCATTGTTTTGCTTGCATAATGTATAGGCCTAAAGTGTTTCTCAATTTGTTGCCCCAGAACCACACCTATGGCATAGTCGTTCGCATCGCACATAAGCTCAAAGGGCTGGTCCCAGTCGGGGGCAATCAGAATTGGAGCTTCGGTTAATTTCTTCTTTAAGGTCTGAAAAGCTTGAATGCATTCTTCAGAAAAAATGAAAGGAGTGTTTTTCTCAAGGAGATGAGTCATGGGTCGAGAAATTTTTGAAAAGTCCTTGATGAATCTGCGGTAAAAAGCTGCATGTCCGAGAAAACTCCCAATACCCTTGACGGTAGTTGGGTGAGGTAACTTAGCAATGACATCTATTTTGGCTTTGTCGACTTCTATTCCTTTCTTTGAAATTTTGTGTCTAAGTACGATGCCTTCTTTCACCATAAAATGACTTTTTTCCCAATTTAGAGCCAAATTAGTGTCTTCACACCGTTTAAGCATTCTCTCTAAATTCGAAAGGCATGTTGAGAAAGAATTTCCGAAAACTGAAAAGTCATCCATGAAAACTTCCATTGTCTTTTCAATCATATCATGAAAAATAGCCATCATACACCTCTAGAACGTGCCTGGTGCATTGCATAAACCAAAAGGCATGCGACGATAAGCAAACGTTCCATATGGGCAGGTGAATGTGGTCTTTTCCTGATCTTTCGGATTGATTGGTATTTAAAAATAACCCGAGAAACCATCGAGGAAACAATAGTATTCATTTCTTGCGAGTCTCTCAAGCATTTG